>BMAV01008945.1:775744-786372 GCA_019973955.1 Trichonephila inaurata madagascariensis
TCGTAAAATAACCTTTCAACCAAGAAGAAAAAGGTAAGAAAAACTAAACATTAACAAGCAAGCTTGATCAGTCTATTGAAGTAAACAGTAAATTCTTTCTTCATTCGATACTTTTCATCATTTTTTCCTTCACCAAATAAATTCCTTGGAAGAATTCCAGTAGAAAATGGTAGAAAAGAAATGTTGAAAGAAAGCATCCTGGGATGGGATAACAAATACCAGTTTCCTAAAAGTCCTGTATTTTTATTTTAAGCTCCTTGTGATCGCTTCTTTTAATTTTTACAGTTTTCTTTTTACCTTTCACCGGACGTAAGTCTTCGTACAGCTAAAAAGTGCCGAACAGTTTTTCTTTTCGTTTCTTTCTGATCTTTTTCGTTTTCTTTTTTTTAATTCGGGATTTTTCCTCGTGGTGATCTGGCAACATGCCTGGGTGGTCCCTGGACAATTTTTTTTCTGGTAAAATTTATTCTCAGATATAGGTTTTATTTTTTATTTTTATTCCTGGTGATATAAAAATTTGTTGGAAGGCAGCGGCTTGAAAGAATTTATTGTTCAAATGTATGCATTTTCTTAGCAGAAAGATGAAAGGGCAAAACAAATTCTGTCTGTTCTCATTTCATTTTCTTTTAATGTGGAGAGGGGACTTTAAAAAAGCTGTTTTAGCTTCTGAGCCAAAATTGGCGGGCACATTTCGGAAGCAACTGCCAGATGCTGTTAATCAGAATAATGTATAGCAGAAAACGTTCTGTAGAGACATTTTAGATCAGTATATAAGCCTGTAATTAAAAAAAAAAAAAATTAAAACTTATCTTTAAGGTTTACAGATCATTTGCACGTTCCAATTTTTTTTTTAATAAAAAGAAATAATTTTGCCTAAGATATAAGTCCTAACACAATAAAAAATAATAATAAATAAAGATAGGATTTAATACGAGGTTAGATGCTTTTAATATAACATGTTAATTATGAATAAAAATACAACATGCATTTCAACAATAACTTCATAGTCGACTTCTAGTTTGAAAAATTATGAAATATTTTTTTAATTTACATTATTATCCCCCAGTGGCGTAACGGAGAACATTAGGACCCCTCCCCCGAAAAGTCAGGTTTTGTGCTCCAAGCCCAAACCCGGATCTTACAAAGGATTGCAAAACCATAACACATAGGTTTCGGGCCCCCTAAAATCCTCCCCCCCCCGCGATGTGGGGTTTGCGGGGGTATATGTTACGCCACTGTTATCTCCTCATATTCCTTGATCTCTTGACAGCCTCTAATTGAGTAATCAAAGTTATTGTGGCAAGGCGGTAGCTTAACTGATTAAAAAAAAATGTCTTAGTGACAGTTGTAAAAATCTGGTGACTTGATTGGTAAAACATATGCCGGATAATTTAGTTGGGTTTCACAAACACCTGGTAGCTGGATCAGTAAAGCAAATGCTTACCAATAGTTTAACTGATAACACAAACACTTAATCGATTCTTTACTAAAGAAAAGTTAGTTATAGCCTGCTGTAATGCAGAGACCTGGTAAATTTGTTCGTAAATAAAAGCCTGGAAGCTTGGTTTATAAAGGGAAATATTATGGTTCAGTATATAGTCTTTTGTGAAGCCCAGTGGCTGAGTGGTAGCGTATCAAGCTTCCACGCTACAGGTCAGGGGTTCCAATGCCGTACTAGGCAAGCTTTAGCCGACTTAAGTCTTTCATCCTTTCAGTGGGTTGATAAATGAGTATCAAACTTCCTTGGGAACTAAACACTGAAGGATTTCACGTCAGACTAACCACCTGACCGGAAGATCAACTCATGTACCTCAGCGCCCAAGGTCATGTTTACTGAGCTGGGCACAGTACGCCTTGGCCCTCACGGGTTGTTGTGCCACTGAGTTAAGTTTATATAGCCTTTTAGATTAATTGTTTAAGAAATGTCTTGGTAGTCATTACATTAAACTAAAGCAAATGATTGGTGGCCTGAACAAAGGCCTGTAAGTAAATAAAGTAAAGGCTTGACGGTTGCTATATGTCAGGTAAAAAAAAAAAGGCCTGTTATCTTGGTTAATAAAGTTTAGGCCTGGTGGCTGCAACAGTTAAATATGCAAAAAATGATATTTATAAAATTCTATCTTGTATGCAAAAATTTTGCAAAATAATTGGTGGTTTTAAGTAATTTCTATTGTTTTCTCTTGTTTGAGACGTGAAATTCTGGAAAAAAGTATAAGGACCTTATTAGAGCATAAATTGTTCATACCTCAAACTCTCTCTCTCTTTTATTAAAATATTCCGTAATTCTGAACAATTTAAACTGCAGAATATTAAATTTTACAATTTACCTTGAGCAACTGAGTGTTATTCCGAAAAGGTAGCACTTCAGTACATTCTCTCTTCATTTTTTATAATTATAAACATTTCTACGAAAATAGGTAAAAATGATTTAATAATTTAAGATCTTGTTTATTCATTTTTGTTAATTTAGTTGAAAATGGGCTTCTAGAAACCAATACTAATATGAAACACATAAAAAGCTTTTATTACGTTGAATCTAATAAATGAGGAATACATAAATGGTTGCTTTTATATCTAACTTTTCAATACATTCGGATTTATAGCGTAGAAATCATATTTTGGTAAGAAAAGCACAAAAAAATATCTTATTACTTATATCTTCTTTTCTCTCTCTAGTCAGACAATAAATATTCGTTATAAGAATGTACGTATTAAATCTTATAAAATTAAGTGTAATTAAAATCCAAAGACATTCCCTTTGCTTTTACGACAGTATATAGAGTTAAATTTTATGCTTTTGGAAACATCAAAAGTGTTGAAAGAATCCTTTTCAGTATGTAGTTCTGAATTTACTCTTGAACTGTTAAGTCATCATACAAAAAGGAAACTCAAATAGCACCGGTTTAACTATACATGAAAACGTTATCACTTTAAATAATACTTAAATTCAAAAATATAGAGAAATGATTTTTGTGTCACTGTAAAATTGAAATTAGTTTTGATTTTTGCATGTGAAATTAGCAACGCGTTCGAGCCAAACAAAGACGTAGTATAGCATATAATCGAGAAGCAAATTTTTTATGATGTATTTTAAATTTTGATTTTACTCAATTTTATTTTTATTGATAATTCAGACTTCAGTTCTAATACTTATTTTAATTTTTCTACACATTATCTGTTGTTATTTTAAATCAATCTTATAAAAAGACATCCACAATTCTTTTTACAAGAAATTTTTTCATAATTCTTTTCCATCAAATTAATGTGTGTGTGTGTGTGGTGATTATATGTAAGAAATATTCTTCAACTAATAAGTCACAAAATTTTAATCTTCATTTTTATATTTGTTGCATTATGGAAGAGCAGCAAAATAAAATAATAATACGGAACATTTTCAGTAAGAGTAAAAAATAATTTGAACATGTACACAATATGTCCCATTTTTTTTTTATTTTTTATTAAGTAATAAAAAGCACGTAAAGTTGCGCTTCATTTCAGAAAATTTATTTTAAAGACAAATTAAAATTTACCTTTAAGTTTGTTTGCCAGTTTTCTCTTCTAAAAAGAAAGGGGAGGAGGGGAGAGAAGATGTAAAAGGTGAGCAAAAACCCAAATAGGATTTGATCATATTTTATGTAAGAATTTGTTTCTATTTCTTTTAACATTCATTTCCATTTCTATTTAAAAATGAAACATAACATTAAATATACATTGAATAGTCAATAGATAGGCAGATTTTGAGAAGCCTTGAAACTCGAACAAAAGTTAAAGCAAGGCAGGATTATGTGAAAAAATAAAATATTCCGAAGTCTGACTGATGACTTACATTTATCATTGTTTTGTATGACAACCGATAGATAGCAGCACCAGTTATTTTGGATTGTATTTGAAGCGTAATACGATTTATTTCGTTAAAAATCACCACATATTCTGTTATTTTAAATCAACAATGCCATCAAAAAAAATTTTTTTCAGTAGATTATATGAATTCAAAATAAAAATAAAACCTTTTTCAAGATTTTGAGTTACAATCAAATGAAATTTTTTTAGACGTAAAATAATTTAATCAATAACAGATTATATCAATGATGTCAGTTATTAATTAGATTTAAAAAATATGTAATTAATGTATTAAATAAGATTAATGTTGTAAAATTAAGTTATATATCATCCATTCAGACATTCATATTTATCAATAATTTTACAACAATTTGATTTCAGTTCAATTAGATAATGAATATATATATATACTATATATATATACCTCTACTACCGCTCTGATCACACCAAACTTTTTATCATATTTTATTTTTTTTTGCCGTTAAATATAATTTCCACTAGATATGATCTTTACTTCATTGCATTCTAACTTAAAATTTAGAAAACATCAAAGAAATATATATAGTTTTGAAAATTTTAACACTACCAATGCAATTAATAAGAGTTAAAAAAAAATAGTTTTAAAAAGAAAAGATATTTTTTTTAACTTTCATGTTATTTTAACATCAAAAATAATTTTAATTTGTAATTTTTTTGACAATTCTTCAAATCAAACCTTTGCGGGATTATGATAATTGAAAGAACTGCGGCAAAATGTAAAAATCATCACCTTGTTTCCGCCCGGGATCGAACCGGGGACCTTGCGCGTGTGAAGCGCACGTGATAACCACTACACTACGGAAACACATTACATTGGAGCCTAATAAATATTTAGCTCAGTAGGAGTTTTAAAATTAACTTCAGTATTTAATTTTTTTTTCCGTCAATTTTTTTTCAAGTACAAATGTGAAACATACACACCAATTTCCCACAAGCAAAGGAAGAATACAATATGTTTCCAATATAATTTAGGTACCAAAATTTTGGCCAGCTGTAATTTTTTAAAATTAAAAACACAAGATAGTAGTACACAATTTTTTAAAAAATATGATTAAATATACATTTTTTTTAAATGTAAATGTTAGATTAATTACAGTTTAACTATTAATTAATTTTTTTATTCATAATAATTTCTGTTTTAATTAGCATTTATTATATAAATTACCACAATAATTATTATAGTTACATTTATTTTAACTTTTAATCATACATCTATAGCAGTGGGGCACACAAACAGGGTGTTCTTGGGGTCCGGACTCCCCACCCCAAATAGCCCTTGATTTTTTTTTCGAATGGTTATAATCCTATGTATATATTACGTAAAATTTAATTATGTATTTGTTGTAAATTTTTAAAATTAATTAAGGCTAATTATTTATTCAATAATTAATTTTGAATTGTTTTTGATCTCGAAAATCGGCAAAATCAAAAGAATATGTTGGGCGGTATATTGGAGCATGATACCAAAATGGTGGACTTTCGCCCCCGGGCCCCCCCCCCCCCTCTTGGAAAATTTTGGTGTGCGCTACTGATCTATAGTAATAATTAATTATTTCTATTGTAAATTGTACTTAGGCATTAATATTATAAAATACACACGCTTATTAATTATTAATATGCAGCTTATGATAATTATTTTTGCTTATAATAGTATTAACTATCATATTTATCACTTGCGTAGCTAGTCCTGAGTGGGCCCTGTATCAAAAATTCCTTCGGGGCTCCTTTTTTAAAAATAAATACAAATGATCGCATTTACAAAATTTATTAGAAAGTATTGAAATAATTGCACATAGATATAATAATATATAAACGGAGAAAAAACTTTACTGATTAAGAATTAGGTACTTTTGTGTTTAATTGGTGCTTTTCTCGATTTTTTTTCTGCAAACGTATTTATGTTAATATCCATAGTAGAAGAGGATTTGAGTTTTTCCAGAGTTCTTCAGTTTATATCAACAATATTGCTAAGTCTGATAACCGGTCTTTCCATGTGGAGTTCTAAGATTTCGCAGCATTTTCTCAACAGAAAAAAAATGAAAACAAAGTAAAAAACTTTTAAGTTATATCAACTATGTGAAAAAACAAATATTAGTCTTGAAATCAATCTTGGTTAAGCAACTATGAGCAGTGGCGCACACAAGGGGGGTGTCCTAGGGGTCCGGATCCCCGCCCCCAAAGACCTTGATTTTTTTTCCGATTGATTATAATTTTAAGTATTTAATACGTAAAATTTGATTAAATATTTGTTTTTAAGGATTAATTTTATTAATTAATACTAATTATTTATTCAATAATTAGTTTTTTACTGTTTTTTATTCCCCCAAATCGACAAAACCAAAAGGAGCATGATACAAGAATGGTGGACTTTCGACCCTGGACCCCCCCTTGGAAAACTTCTGTGTGCGCTACTGACTTTGAGCACTCAAAAGAAAAACTCAAAACATAAACAGAAATGATTTTAGTAGTGAAAATTCAAGTTACTAACCTTTTAAGCTGAAAATATTGGTTGTGCTCAAAAATATTCTGAATTAATTTTTTAAGAATTGAAAAATGCTTTAAAATGAAACTAAAACTAAAACATATATTCAGTAAACTTCACAAATATCTTAAAACCTGATTATAGTTATCAGATTTTAAATTTAGGAACATGCTTCCCAACTATAAAAGCCTCAGGGAAATGTAAAAATTAAATAAAATAAAAATAGATTTTTTTGTCGTTTTTAAGGTACTGTGTAGTTTTAAATTTTGCTCTTCTACTATTTGCCTTAATCACTTCAAATTATTTGAAAATAAAATAAAATAAAAATTTGATTTTTTTTTAGACTCCCCCACACATGGAAAATTTCGGTTATTAAGAAAAAATGAAAATAGCTTTAAGTAATTTAAGAAATATAAATCTTCTTCTATATTGTAATACTGATTTTCTTTTTTTAAAAAAGTCTTTAAAACACTGCACAATAATATCCCAAAATGGATGCCTTCTTCATGTTCTTATGTTAACAAATAAAAGATTTTAAGCAAAAATATATAAAAATGTCAACTTTATTTTACACGATCCTTTTATATTCAGTTTTAAAATTACACGATTCTTTTTCTTTTCCATTAATTTACTCTAAAACGGTTTAAGTTGTTCATTGCTCTCTTAAAATGGGAACGAAATTCAGATATTTACTAATAGATAAGCTTTTGTGATCAATTTTGTACAAATCTAGTAAATAATTTTTAAAATAGGGATCAAAGATTGGACTAAAACTTAAAATCATCTCATTATACGAATATTTATTTAGTTCGGTACTTAAAATTAGCTGATGAATTTTGAAAACCGAAACAGTTATATAAATAAAAAAAAAGTTTCTCTGATTATCGAAAAAGGAAAACCGGGCAGTTCATTTTCTCAAAGTCCTATTATAAATTGAGAACCTTTATTCGAATTCAGCATTGCAGGTATGATAGGTCTTGAAACTGAAGATAACGATTTCTACTTATCTCAAGCAGTAACAAATGCTTTTTATACACAAGTAGAAGCGAATATAATTTATTTCAAATATTATCATATATCTTATCCTATTCTAAAACAATATCTATGCGCAATTGATTTTATTTTAATTACTGAAACAGGTATAAATTTAAGATTCATGATAAATGTATGCAATTTTTAAAATACGTTCTTAATTTCTTATTACATGGCTTGAAAGAACTTGGAATGTAACTCCTTTTTTGCCTTCCATTATAATACCTATTTTGAGTGTTTTTACACGGCTTTTTATGTAATGACATTTCAGCCGTGTGAGACTAAAGTTGGATTAATAATAAACTCTACTATTCAGTGTAAGGAAATAATGAAAAAAAAAAAAAAATCTTACAATTTACTTGTTGATTGTTGAAAAAAAGATGAAATTTCTGGAAATTTCTAGCCAACGTTTTCTTTCTTTTTTAATTTTACGTTTTAAAGCACTCGAATCACTTTAAACATACTGTAAAATTTCAAAATATCTGCATTTCTTATTAAGTTATATATGGATTACCTAATTTTTTTGAGGCAGGATATAGCAGACTGAACAAAACTGCCCACTTTTCAGATTATCTGCTAGAAAAGTGCCTGCTAAAAAATGAATGAATTATTTTTTAACCACACGCAAATGAGACTATGGTGTTAATTATTGTACTCTGATTAAAATATTTCACGAATGAAATAAATTTACATCCATTTCAGAAGGTGTGAAAATATTTTACATCTTTATTCCGCGCGTTACTATATTACATTTCTGCTAGCTGGTCTTATGGTTCTGAGGCAACTCATTAAATCCATCATCTGATTCTTTCATTGCTAGATACAACAGGATAAAAGACTACTAATCTGAACTTAAAAATATGGACAAATTATATTTCTCTGACAAATAGAACTAAGTTCTCGTTGAAAGAGGAATAACATACCCAAGCTCATCTGCCTTCCTTCATCCATCAATACCTCTTACTACAAGACTAACATATATATAGAATTATATATATACACATGCAATAACAAATTATTTCAAGAAAGTCTCTTTTCCGTTTCTGTACCACTCCGTATTTTCTCATTATTTTGAGTAAAATGTCATCTTTGCTTTTATAAAGATTTCTTATCGTGGGACAAAGATGTAAAGTTCATGGAAAAATTTTAACCGTTTGAAACCAGTGATAGACGATTTTTTAAGAGTAAAAAAAGAACTATGTTAATGATAACATTTTACGACTTTTGCTTACTCGTGTCGGTAGGTGTAGCTTGGAGACCCCGTATCGATACGGCGGTAGCTACGCCCCTGCTAATTACCTAAAATTGTGAATTATCAAAAGTAAATTGTTAGCGATTTTCAGATTTTATATAATAACTTGTATTAACTTTAATTAAGCCAAATGAATTAATACTGCAAGAACTTTCATGGGGGTTGAAATCACAAAATGTACGTATTATGCAAAAAAATATAATTTGAACAGGATAAAAACTTCATAAATAATTTTTCAATTTGCAAAAGAACCCATAACAAGTAATACTAAAAAAAAATTTAAAGTCCATTCCTACTTAGATCAAAGAAAGTTTTTATATTTTAGCTACTTTTTATTAAATAGTTGCAATTAATATAAATATGTATATACATAGGACAGAATCACAACATTAAGTGGTCATTAATTTTTATTAATTATCATTAAAGTATCGCATTGTCATCCAAACAATCGTGTATATAAAATTTCAGTTCAACTGTGAATGCTTTAAGGCGTGAGAAAAAAAATCTTTTCAAGTTTCGACACAAGTCGCCAAAATGGTCGCTAAGTCGCCAACGTGGCTGTATTTGTAATTCTTTAAATAATTAGTTTTATTCGATTAATTTTTATTAATTATAATTAAATTATATTGTATTGTCATCCAAAAAAATCATGTATATAAAATTTCAGCTCAATTGAGCACTTTAAAATGTGTATTTTAAATAAATATATAGAGTGTGAGTTAATAGTAGGAATTGAAAAAATAGTACTTAATACTGAAATGGCATTTACAGTAATCTGAAAATGAAAGAGACACTACGAGACCGGAACGTCTGAAGGCATGAGCGAATTGGGCCCTGGCCCAGGGCCGTGTCCTCAGTGGGGGCCTCTCTTCGTTCTCACTTCTGTCTTAATAAGATCATGATTCGGATCATTTTAAAGTGATCAAATACTATTCCCGTACTTATTCCAAACTGCATGTCAACTGGTAAAAATAGGGAGATTGTATTATTATGTGATGACCGTTGTACATGTTTAGGCCAGGGCCTAATACCATGTGACGGGCTCACGTGTCTTTTCTTTAACATGACCTCTAGGTTCTTTGGGGGCCAATATTAATGGCAACTCTTTTCCAATCAAAACCCAAGAAGCGAAATGTGAACAAGAAATGCAAATAAGATAGCTTTTAAATAACAGAAGTTTCAGTAAGTCAGTGTTTCTCAAACTGTGGGGCACGCCCTCCTGGTGGGCCTGATACCCCTACGAAGGGGGCGCTAGCATATCGAAAATAAAAGATTTAAAAAATAATTAATTTACTGGAATGAAGCAAAACAAAATACTTTCAAACATAATAAAAAATGCACTTTTACTCTGATATAATTTATAGGCGATATAAGTCATCTCTCTCAAAAATAAAAACTTCTTCAATACCTAATTAGCTATCTTTGATCAAAAAACCAAATAAAAAAACTTTTATTTGATTTGCTGTAATCTCATGATGAGTGATTTTTACTACTCTTTCAGAGAAAAAACGAATCCCAGACCCAGAATCGAAAAAATTTAAGAACATAAAAAATTCATCACTGTGATTATTTTTGAAATACTGCACATTATAGCTGTAATCTGTTTTTGCTGTTAATCTGTTTGACCTTCTAAGTTTTTGGTACAGTTAGTTATGACCCCTCTCTTACGCGTGTTTGTTTCTCATTTAGGGAAGTTGTAAGTAATGTATTTCTCTCTGTTGCGCTTTTTTCCACGTGATATTTGGAAAACCACGCACTTTGAAGGATTACTTGGCCAAGACTTATTTTTATGAGTATTCTCAAACACATATAAAGAAAGCATAATGAAAAACATTTTACACAATTTTTTTAGCAGTAACATAAGTATTATCATAATGAATACCAGTGGCGCACACAAGGGGAACCCTTGATTTTTTTTTCTGATTGACTATAATTCTAAGTATATAGTACGTAAAATTTAATTAAGTATTTGTTATTCATGAT
>BMAV01008945.1:803560-817658 GCA_019973955.1 Trichonephila inaurata madagascariensis
TTTGGATGACAATATAGTAATTTAATTATAATTAATAAAAATTGATTGATTAAAACTAATTATTTAAAGAATTACAAATACAGCCACGTTGGCATCCTTTTTGGCGGCTTAGCGACCCTTTTGGCGACTTGTGTCAAAACTTGAAAAGTTTTTTTTCTCACGTTTTAAAGCATTCAGTCGAACTGAAAGTTTGTATACGCGATTGTTTTGGATGACAATACGATACTTTAATGATAATTAATAAAAATTAATGACCACTTAATGTTGTGATTCTGTCCTATGTATATACATATTTATATTAATTGTAACTATTTAATAAAAAGTAGCTAAAATAAAATTTTGCTTTGATCTAAGAAGGAATTGACTTCTAAATTTTTTTTTATATAATACTTGTTTTCATACTTGACTACATAAAAAAAATTCAAAAAAGGACTTAAAAAAATTTGTCTGTAGAAATAAAATTTTTATACTTTGACCTGATGAATCTCTCTGGAGAGGTTTGGAGCACTCGCTCTCTATGCCTCCCCTTCCACACACCTCTGTTCACGAGCGGTAAGTGTTAGTCGCTGGGAGGGAGGAGGATAGAAAAAGCGTGATTCTTACAAAGTAATCATAAAAGATAAATCCACTCATTGAAAAGAATGAAGGAGGGAAATGTTTTTAATAATGTGGAGATAGCAGGACCCACACAACCTTTCCCCATTCAATTTTTTTCTCTATGAAAGTGTTTGATCCATAAAAAGTGTTTTGATACGGATAAATCCTAGGCTGGATTTCAAAAGCTTTCATCAGGTAGGGGGGGGGGAATTGAAGATTGTCAAATAAGTGAAAAATATTGTCTCTTTCTCTGTCTGCCGTTGAAGCCAAACGAGAAATTCTTATACGAGTGTGGGATTGTTCCATATGTTTAAAGCTTTTCTGTAAGCCTCAAGTACTTTTCTACAGTAAGAATATCTCTCTGCTCTATGACGATTTTAGTGATAGAAGAAGGAGGTGTGATAAATTGTTACTTTTATGGTTTTGTAATAGGGTCTATCATTTTAGTCCTACTGTGAGAGGGATGGAGTATTTTGTAAACTTTGGAATATATGTACAGTCGGACCCAGATTTAACAAATCCCTATTTAATGAATTGTTCTCTTTTCCTGATTAATATGAAGGCAAATCCCCCCTTATTTAACAAATAATAAACCCCGAATTATCGAGTTATTTCAGCAGCTTGAAAATTTTCTTTATTAATTTTTATTAAAAAAAAATGGATTTTTTTTTTCAAATGACATATACTTTTTGTCCGGAACAGAAAAAGACTTTTCTTGGAAGCAGAAATTTCGACGAGAAAGGGTTCAGGCTATTATTAGACTTTAAATGTGCGGATGAGTCATGAGTGTAGCCTATCGTGTGAGTATTGAGTGGGACAGGAGGTTTCTTGCTTATCTCATCTTAATCCACAACGCAGGGGATATTCTAAGATTTCAACGATTATGCTACATTTGATGATGGACTGCCTATTTGTCTAAGGAATTTCAGTAATTTGTTGATTTATCGGAGCCAATGCAGAAATCGACAATGAAACTCCTTTCAAAACTGTTCCATTTTCTAATGGCTTACACAATGTTTAGAAAATGCGAAAACATACCTCTTTTGCAACAGGATGCAAATGATGCAGTGTTTTCTTCTCCGCATAGAGTTGAAAAAGAGCTTTCAGATCAGGAATCAAAAAGATTCTCAGACATCTATTAGTCAGTTGTTTAACATTTTCTATTAACTGGTGCGAAATAATTTGCTAAAAATATTTTTAGAGGCTGAATAAAAAGTGTGTTATTTCTAATTATGGATATTTTATGTGTAGTCCCTTATAAAATTTCTAAAAGATAAATGTAAAAAAATTGTATTTTGTTTAGACCCCGATGTAACGAATAACCTCGAATTAACGAACAAAATGTTCGGTATCGATGAATTCGTTAAATTGGAGCCCGATTGTATGTGTGTATTCAGTTACCCAATTCAGGGTCGCCAAGCTTTCCAAAGAAAAGAGCCAATACGAATACTAAGTGAAACAAAATAACTAAGGAATCAAAGCTTTTTATAGGCATACACGTGCGCAGGAGGATACGGGGAACTGAAAAGGGGACTCTTACAGTGGTTGTGATCAAGACTGTCATACTCTAATTAATATTTTTTTGTAATACACGTCGCTTTGCACGCGTGATTGATTTATATTCCGTAACCAAAGTACGCACTGCACCTTTTACTGTGGCGTCTACATCTTTACTAATGAAGTCCGTGTAAAAAGTTTATCGTCTGTGATTGCCGAATAATACGCTCACGTACAGCCGATCGGACTAAACCCAAAAAATCTCGGAGAGTTTTCCAATCCTCGAATGAACAGTTCGTTACATTCTGATGGGCAGTTTCGTAATAATAAGCCATTACTTTTGAATACTTTAAGCCCGGACACCCTGTATTTAAATGAAATTTCCACAGCGTAAAGCCCTTTCCATTCCTTCAAAATAGATAGCCCACAGGCTGTGGGTATCATCTCTTCATCATCCACACGACCTGTTTGAGGGTATAAAAGATTGACCACTCAGAGATTCAATACTAAAATTAGTTTATTGCTATCTCAATTTATATTCAGCAAAACAACACAAGTCTTGGAGGCTTATGATCAGGAGTGATGAGACATAAACAGCAATTCTAACAAATAGCGCAATAAAACACCGAATCTATATTTATAGATGATTCCCTAACTTACTAGAATCTGCTCTAATATTAAAGTTTAATATTATCTTTCTTACCGCTAATCCACGGCGAACAGCTACAGTCCTTATATCGTCAATATAATCTTTGATCCAACTTGCTACGGCAAATGGACGATCTTCTGGCTTCGAACTCACTTAGAACTTTCTTAGAATTTCGCTAGCACTATTAGACCTCTTCATAGAACTACTCGCGAATACTAAAGCTCCAATATATATACAATTCCTAATCTGCATAATCACGTTCTCTTCTCGAGTTGGTTAGAAAGAATTGCCATTCTGGCCCCAAGGATTTCCCAAGAGGTTTTAATAGAAGACGCGATAAAGCCCCGTTACAAAACCAAGAGCTGTCGAAGATACCATTTTTATTTCTTTGACTCATTGCAAGGACAACCGCTGTTGAGAAATGATATAACATTGGGAAATAAACTTCAAGCATGGGGAAAAATTTTTAATACCAATAATACCCTAAGTGCTTTATGACAGAATTTCATTTTTATACAAATAGTTAAAATATACTCTACTTTTCCTTGTATATAAAAATAATTTTAACACTCTTTTTAATCAAATCTTAATCATGTCATTGATAATGAATGGGTTTTTTTTTTCTGTTACTTGTGTTGGAGGTTTAAGGGTTCATTCATATGTGTTCTCGAACTCATCTGTGCAAATACACTACCGTTTAAAACTCAAGCAACAAATGCATTTTTTAAACATACAACCATGATATTGTTGAAAAGGGCTTTTTACCGCTAGTTCAGTGAAATATTAGCTCAGTCAGTAGAAAGGGAATGTGTATATGCAAATATCTACACTATGACGTCAGAGTAGAGGTCACGGCCCGAAAGAGCGCGGAATGCGTGCACTCAGTGCCAAGACAACTTAAAAAGGGGGCAGGACACGTTTCTAGATATTCCCTTCCAGTGAAAATGAAATCATGCTTTCCTAATGGCAACAAGAAACAATTAGGATGCCTCTACACTTAGTGGGATGATCGAAAAGGTCGAAAGGAGGGTATAGTTTAACGAGTATTGCACAAGAGTTTAGAATTGGCAAAAATGTAGTTTCATGGTCTGGAAAATCTCTCCAAACGTCAAGTACAGCTGTAAGAAAGAATGGCGGTGGTTGGGCAAGGAGAACAACGGCAGGTATAGACCGGTACATCGTTCTGTAGGCGCAAAGAGCTGGAACCAGACATCGGGCAATACTGCTGAACAATTGCATACGGCAACCGGGAATGTTTTACACATTAGCTTATATGTAGTAAGATTCAGAAGTTTCCGTACTGAGCCTATAACGTGAAAAAATTTTTCAGTGGAGGGACTATGATAACGTCTCGATGTTACTGCATCCTTTCCCTTTTCTAGAAGTGGTTTGTTCCATATCCCGGGGTCGGTGGCTCTCCACGGTGTCGTATTTTGTAGGCGAATGCATTTAGTACCCGACGATTGAAGGAAACAGCGTTTGTTGAGCAGAGAATGAATATCAAATTTTGAGTTCGCTTTGGAAAAAGTGCTACGGAGACTTGCGAAATGTTAAGGCATGTGTACGGTAGTGATACATTGTATCGGGAACGCAAGCTGAGGAGTGGCATAAATATTTCAGAGAAGACAGGGAAAGTGTCGAAGATCACAAACTCTCTGGACGTCCGCAGACTTCCTGCACCGCTGAGATCATCGAAAATGTTTCTGCGAGGGTACGTAAGAAGAGGCTTCAAACAATAGCGCAAATAGCAGAATCAGTTAGAATATCCAAGGCCACATGTGAACAGATTCTTTCTAAGGATCTTCACATGCATAAAGTGTGTCAACACATCATTCCCCGTGTTAAACGAAGATCAAAAAAGCAATTCAAGCAGAAATGACGGGAGGCTTAATCTCGGCTGTTGACTAAGATCCTTCTCTACTTGGCAAAATTGTTACTGGAGGCGAGAAATGGTGGATTGCGGGTTGTATAAAAAACATGGGCAACTTGGAAATCACCACAATCTCCACGGAAACAGAAATTCCGCCAAGATCGCTCTAAATGGAAGGTCATGCTAAAGTTGTTCTTCGATATCCAGGGCATTGCGCATCTGGAATTTTTCCCGGAAGGACGCATTGCAAACAAAGAATTCTATGTAGACATCGAATGATATTAAAGATTGCTAAATGCTTTTTTAATTTTCAGGGAAATTAGAGCTCGACAACGCCGGCCGCGATTTCGTGGGCTTCTCTTGATTACTTCCTCTTCACAGTAGATCCTCAGTGGCCACAAAGCTCTAGCCTCGGCCATGAATTCACAATCATTAGCACTACGCAATAGTGGCTTGAACAATGCTTAGTGGAATGTAACCGAAGATGAGATTAAAATTTTTACAATGCCTTACATCGCCGCCAGGTAGAGGGTGCAGAAGTATACCAGTTACTGATTTTAACTTCTCTGCTGGTGATTGATGTGCCTTTGAATTTATTATTATTATTTTATTATTTATCCTAAGCTTTGTATATATATATAGTATAATAAAATAAAAGTGAAGAAGTTCTAAAACCTACAATGCAAAGAAGAGACAAATATATATATATATATATATATATATATGAAAGAAATTTGTATAATATATCAAAAACCAGAAATAATAGATAATGAACATAACAAGAAATAACTTAATAAAAATATAAAAGCAAAACATGAAGATCGAATTTATAGAAAAATACAAAAAAGGAACTATAAAAAAGAACCTAGTGAGTTAGAAAGCAATTTCGGACTTAGGACCGAATAAGTGGGGTTAAACTAGTTTGAAGGCACCAACCTTCCCCCTTCGCAACTCGGTAGGAAAAACCAGATAAAATAAGCAAAAATTTAAAGTATATAAAAAAATAAACAAAAATTCAAAGTATATAAAACCACTGACTACTATTCTGAAACAAATTCTTAAAGTAAAAAATTCCCAAAACAATTACGCAAAAAAAAAAAAAAAAAAAAAAAAAAAAAAAAAATTAAACGAAATTTTTCTATTTACAGATCTTTTTCCAAGAGAATCAAGAGTCTTGGGTATCTTTGAACGTATCTTTTGAACTACCTTTTACACTAGCCAGCATAGATAGATACCAAGAGAGATGACAATCAAGTTTGGTAGGATTTGAATTGGTTCATTGCCAAAAATGTAAATTTGCTAGGCTCTAATTTGGTTGGTTGTCAAAAATGTGTAAGATGTTCAAGATGTGTATGGAAAAGATGTAAACTGTGATATGAGTGTTATGATATAATCTTCACAGCAAGACCACTAAAATGCTGACTTTGAAATCCTATTGTTATGTGGTGGATTTGGAATTAGAAGTAGCAAGACGATTAATATATTTGTGATGAATATAAGTTCTTAAGAAGTTAAAAGGGTATTCATGATCCAAAAAACATTGAAAAAATGTATGTGTATATATATATACACACATACATTTTTAATTTTTAAAAAAACACTCATTTCTTTTCATGATACTTCGTCTTTTACAATAGGCTACATCATATATATATATTTAAACTTTAAAAAGTGTTTGCGTGTGTATGTGCGTGGTGGGAAAATGTGTATGTATCTATGTATGAATATCTGTGTGCGTGTGTGTATGTCTGCGTGCGTGTGTGTTAATTCTAATATGTTTTTCCTTCAAAATATGCGCAATTCTTTTATAACTACTTCGTTTTTAGTTATTCTCTAGAAAACGAATACTTACGAATTTCATGTTTTACTACCCCGAAAGCATCAATTATTTCTATGTTTTTAACACAGTAAATGAAATTATATTTTTATACGAATCGATTACTATAATGGAAGCACGCAATTATGTCACAGAAAACTCCTGCAATTTTATAATTAAAATTAATGGGAATATTTGGTTCTAGTTCAATAAATTAAAATGTGATTGAATGGCATATGAAGGAAATAAAATAAATAACTACGCATTAAAAAATGAAATAATAACTAACCATACATTAAACTATATAATGAAATATATGTGATTGAAAACTGCACGTAATATATAACTAGTCATAGAAATTGTCATAAAAAATTCAAATTGGACACACCCTTCTCTGAAGATTAACGAGAAAAATTATTTGGAGGTTTTCCAAGTTCATATGAATTAATGTAATGCCTTCAGTTAATGAGTCTCACTTAATTATACAACAGTTTTAGTATTATACATTACGTTTAATTCACGTTCTTTAATTTTTCATTCAAGAATATGAATTAAGCCAATTTAATTTTTAATTAGAACATGAATGCTAATTTCGTTCTTGTTTCATATTATTCAGTTAAAATTTGTGCTTCATAATGAATTTTCTCTTCTAAATTAAATTCCGGTTTATTTTATTAAATTTATATTTAGATTAAAATTTCTTTCAAAGACCGGCAACTAGGTTAGCGTTTAGCTAGTCTTTGCACGATGGTATACCACTATACGGTAGGTGTAGAATCAATATACGAGGTAGGATTCAAAAATTCCCAGATAGGGCTTATAACGTTGTGACGGGCTCACGCGTCTTTTCTTTAACATGTCCTTTGGGTACTTTTTGGGGCCAAGATTAATGGCAACTCTTTTCCAACCAAAACCCAAGAAGTGAAACGTGATGATTAAATGCAAATAAGATAGCTTTTAAATAACAGAAGTTTCAGTAAGTGAAATGGCAATTTGGGGAATGTTATGTGAGAGATTGTGGATACAATTGTGAAAGGACAGCCAACGGAGGTTATTCCGAAGATAAAGCCATTAGGTCAAGGTGCATACCATTGCGCTCGTGTAAAGACGCCACTCCCTAGAATCGGAGCTACGATTGGATTAAGGTAGGATTGACTATTTAATATTAGGACTTGCGTTATTATTGAAATTGAGATTAGGCGGGTTAGATATTGATAGTGGTCCGAGTAAGGTTAATTCGGTATTACTTGTATGTGTGTGTTTGTTCATCGTAGATTCTCACATATATAATCATTATCTAATTTGTTAAAAGTTTGAGTTATAGTTCTTAATAAAGGCATATTAAGAATATAAACATGTCTGTTCTTTTTGAAAATCGTACACCTCTAGCTCACGCGAATAATCAAAGAGAAGGTCACCCGAGGAGGGCCTTTTCACAACTTGAACAATTTTTTGCAGTAGAGTGACTATGATAACGTTCCTGTGTTACTGCGTTCTTCTCCTTTTATAAAAGTGATTTGTCCTAAATCAAGTGGTCGGTGGCTCTCCATGATGTATTTTGTAAGTGGATGCATTTAGTATTCAGCGACTGAAAGAAGTTACGCGTTTGTAGAATGAATATTAAATTTTGTTGAACGTATATTTTGTAGAGTGCTTTCAGAAACTTAGGAAATGTTGAAGCATATGTACATCACTGATACATTAACGCGAAAGCAAGCTTTTGAGTAGCATCGACGTTACAAAACAAGGCAAGTCTCGAAGACGACGAACGCTCTGGACTTCCGCAGACTTCTCACACCACTGTAAACATTGAAAAAGTGTTTGCGGCGATACATAAGAACAGGCATCTAACAAAGACAGGGTGAAAACAAAAACAACTGTTTTTGCCGCATCCTCCTAACTCCTCCTGATTTCGCCCTTTGCGACTTCAGAATATTCCCAAAACTGGGACGTCACTTTCAGGGTCGTCGATTCTAATTTGCAGATGAAATTAAAAGAGCATCGCTGGCTGAATTAAAGGACATGGCTAAAAATGGATTTCTGAAATGTTTCTATAAACTTTACAAGCGATGGCAAAAGTGTTCTGTTGCTCCAGGGTCTTATTTCGAAGGAGGATGTGTTTCAGAAACTTAACAGGTAATATATTTTAAGTTATAGACTCAGTCCGGGAACTTTTGAATCCTACCTCGTAAAATCACATTTCTTTGCTTTCAATTTATCATTTTTGTGAATGATATATTGTGCTTAGATTTGATATTGGTGTATTGTTTTAGGCTATTATTAGTCTTAGATATAGACGTATTATTTGGTTGCAAGGTATTTTTGAGAGGGTATTAGAGCGTCGCACTATAAAGCTACACGGGGGCTATTGGTGAAGGACCTCGTAATTTTAAGGATATATAAGGCGGTGTGATATCAATATAAACCAGTAATAGCCTCCACGCGATGATGATCGTTTTGGTATGGTGGCAATGATACTCGTTTTCGGAACAGAAGGTACCCTGTTCTAATTTTCCTTCAGATTTGTACACTTAAATTGAATAAATACACGGACTCCCGGATTTGCATGATTCCGTAGAAAACCGTGTAAATCGAAATCGTTGATTTTTATATGCAAGGCAATGTAAATCGAAAAGAAACTAAAGTGTGCACAATCCAGTCATTTTCAAAATTAAATTAAAAACTGTATTGATAATAATTGAGTGGTGGAGTTTTTAAGTGGCGTCTACAAGCCATTACCATTAATGCTTTTTTCCATATTTTCCATTGCAACATCTTTCGTAAAAAAATCCATATACTTGTGCTCATACTCGTAAACAATTGATGAAATAAAACTTGGCAACATCTGTTTCTCTGCCTACGTTATGAAGACGATCTAAAATTTTACATTTGTTTTCTAAAAATAAAATTCTTTTCTTTTCATTTTTTAAAAAAAATAAATTTCTATTAACGTAGTAAAACCCATAAAATGTAAATAAAATTATTAATATGCTGCTCAAACTACAACTGTTATCACTAACCAGTAAATACAGTAATACCCCGATCTTACGCGATAGGAGGAACTGAGTGATAACCACGCAAGTCGAGGTATAATTTCCCATATAAATACATGTAAATTATTTTTAGTTGGGACCAGAGAGAAAGAAAATAATAATTTAGAACAAAAAAAGTTCAATAAAATTTTAGATAACACAAATACAAAATCACAAGCCGAAGTTATTTTGATGTAGGTTTCATAAAATCTTAAATGTAATGTGATGGCTCAAAGATTTATTTCTCTCCCCAGAATTTCATTGTAGCATGCAAATAATTTTTTTTATTCCTTGTTTTGTTGAAAAAATATGATCTTCGTTGGAGTATGTGCTTTCTAAAATCTGTGTGTGTAACTCTTTTTCAATTAAGGTATCCGAATACGTTCGGAACCGTGATTTTAAAAAGGCGCATAAATGGATAGTTTTCATGATATTTAGTGTCACTTAGATTTGAATACATGTATAAAATTGTTTTAAGGACATTTTGACAAAAAAAATTATTTCAATACAATATTTCGGCAAAAAATGAACTTAGAATAACCTTTTTTCAAAATGTTCTCCTTTTGTGAAAAATGATTCTATTATAATAATATTTTGTCTGTATATAGCTCAGACCTCTGTACAGAGGCTTGAGTATGATTTTTGAAAAATTCACATTATTTTCAGAGTTACAACCATTTGAAATAATTATCGGCGTTTTTCTCTTAAAATTACTCCCCTCTGTTGTCGTAAAACATAGATAAACCCACTTCTAAGTTATATATTTCACAAATTCTAGTTGAGCCTCTGTACAGAGGTCTGAGCTATAGACAGGCAAAATATTATTATAATAGAAGCATTTTTCACAAAAGGAAAATATTTTGAAAATGGGTCATTCTATGTTCATTTTTTGTCAAAATATTGTACTTAAATAATTTTTTATTGTAATACTCTATTCTTAAAGAAATTGTATACATGTATTCTAATATAAATGACACTAAATATCATAAATATTATCCATTTATACGATTTTACAAAATCACGGTTCCGAACGTAGTCGGATAACTTAAGCCGAAGCCTTCAGTCAAATTGCCAACCGTCATTCGATTTTCTGATCGGACTCAAAATACTAAACTAAACTAAAAGACTAAAAGAACTAAAGACTCAAGTTCTTCGATGTCTTGTTCTCGCTCATGGATTTTAATGAGCTCATCAATTGTCAGCTCCTGATTGTGAAAATCCAGCAATGTAGCTTTAAAAAAAATTCAAATATCAAAAAACAACGATGAACACATTTCTGCTACTAAAAATTTACCGCACTAAATCACATAAACATAAAGTTTGATTGTCTGCACAGATACAAAATGAGGAATCTCTTAGATCGGAATAAATTAAATTCAAAATAGAATAGAATTTAAAAACTAGAAGTGAAAAAGCTAATGTCACCAAGCGAAAGAAATGAAAAAATTGACAGAAATATTTCTTTTTAATCCCATAACTTAAAAACCGTGTATAAATGAAATCGTGTAGAAAAACATCATGTAAATTGGGGTAAACACTCTGTTTTTGCACTTCATCAGAATTTGAAATTCATAAAAAATAAATAAATAAAGCTATTACAAATTTTAATCCTACGTGCAGAAGGGAAAAAAATCGGAATGTAAGATTTTTTTTAAAAAAAGGAATAATGATGAAAAGGAATAAAATGATTTTATTAGTTTATTCCTCGACGAATAAAAAAAAGTAATAGAAGATTTAAAGACAAAAATAAGCATTTCAGAACCATTTTCAAACTTTATAGGGATAGGAAATGAATTCTAGGTAAGACCATGGAAATATTTTTTAATATTCTCAATAAAGATCAATGCACTCAATACTGATACTTAAATCTAATTTAAAATTTATTCATTGGATATTTTCTCGTTTCAGAATAAATTGCATCAAGAGTTCTAAAATGTTTCTAAAAAACATGTTTTTGTGCTTAGTGCATTTGCATAAAAATAACTAAAATTATAATAAATCTAATATAAATATAAAAGTTTTCATGTTTGTTTAAATTTTTTTTAATGCGTAATGCAAAAAAAAAAAAAGGAAAAATACTGCAAGGAGTGATTTTGTGACAAAGAAAAGAATGTTTTGATCTCAAATCAAATGCATCACACACACAAGCTACCCGATACTCATATATGTGAGTATGCGTGTTTGTAAATAAAGGTTTCTACATGGTGTTGTCTTAGAAATTATCTTACAGTTTTTTAAAAATATATTAATCATTTAATATTATGTTTATAAGAATACTCTTAGAAACTTATTCTTTCATTATTTTTTTCTTTCTTTCAGCCCAGTTGTGTAGCCAAATACAGGGGAAGGCTGGCTGGTCTTAAGACTAAGTTTATGCCCACAATCTTAGTTCCTAAGGCTAAGAGTTAGTTATAAGAGTTTGTCATACTCCTGTGGTCATCTAATTGGGATTTATACTGTCATGTAATATTCCTATTTCTTGTTTAGCTTTATCAGATTTATGGCTGTTTATTATATGATGAATTATGTGCTTGTGTGTGCAATAAATTCATTTTATTAATTGAGACATTGTAGTCGCAGCAAGGCAAAAAAATCCTAGTAATTAACAAAGCATTAATTTATGTACTTTAGACATAAGGAGAGAGAATTGAGCGACTTATCTGGTCACGTGTTAAGCAAAAAAATAGACAGAAGAATCCCTTTTTAATTTTATAAATCGGGAAAAAAACTATCACGTTTTCAAGGGAAGAGAAATATCAGTTTATTTTTAAAAATTACCTAAGTAGTTTCAGGGTAAAGTTTCAATCGCTCCATAAAGTACGTCAAAGCCACAGGGCCGCTTAGGCATGTTGGCCCGGGCCTAGGGTGCAAAAAATTAAAGGAGAAAAAAAAATAATAATAAAAATTACAACGAACGTACCACCACCTATTGAGTAATGAAAGAAGCATTTCTGCCCTTAAGAGAGTAAAGATTGAAATGAAATCTATGATGGAAAATGAAAAGCTTAATAGTTTGATGTTGCTATGCATTCAAAATGATATTACAATAAAAATTGATTACAATGATGTTTTTAATGATTTTGCAATGATCATAGCTCAAAGACATTGTTGAACTGACAATGACCCAACAAAAAATAAGGATGTCTAAAAGTAAAAGTTAGTAAAACGATAACCGATGAAAGAGATGATAATTGACAAGTTGAAAACAGTTCATACAATAATGTATATACATATATAGTAGAATAAGATACTAAGTGAAAAAGTTATATAGTAACCTACAATGCAAAAAGAAGAAAGAAATTGGAGTTCAAGAGACAAAACAAAGATACGTAGATACAAAAAGAGTCTTAGGACTAAAATGGAGACATATTATGGTTTCTAGAGCTGTCACTGAATTCGTTTCAGCGATTTAGGGTTAAGCAATGATTTATGGATCCACCTTCCCCGTACAGGAGAAATTTTCGACATAATAGAAAAAAACAGAGCCATGTTGAAAAGTTAAGCCTATTTCTAACACATGTGGATGATAAACCATATATATATATATATATATATGCCTTTTTAAATGTTAAATTTTTCATTATAACTTTATACTGTAATCAGTGGAGCACACAAGGGGGGGGGGTTCCTGGGGATCTGGACTCCCCCACCCCCAAAGCCCTTTTTTTCCGATTGGTTATAATTCTAAGTATAAAATACGTAACATTTAATTAAATATTTGTTATTAATGATTAATTTTATTAATCAATACTAATTATTTATTCAATTAGTTTTTTACTGTGTTTTGTTCCTGAAAATCGACAAAATCAAAAATAACATGATACAAGAATGGTGAACTTTGAACCCCACACCCCCTCCCCCACCTTGAAAAATTCCTGTGTGCATTACTGACTGTAATTGCAAATGATTTCATTAATTTACCGTGCTAATTTACAAAAAGGCGAGTGGATGGTCCGGTATGCCGTAATGTAAGAAATGAACAAGAGTGACCAAACCATGCCACTATCCTTACCTTCCTTAAGGCAGCCGGTTGCCAGTACAGGACAAATAGGTCCATAGGTGGCTGATAATAGAAAGACTCTCCAAAGAGCAACAACAAAGAAAAAATTAAAGAGAAAAAAAAGAAAAAACCCTTCCGTAACAAAATTGGCATATATATATATATGATGACAAAAAATTTTTAAATTGATTTAATAACTATAAATTAGAAGATGTATGCAAGTATTAATTTGATGAGTAATCTTAATTTAATTTATATAAAACTTATATTTATATCTACCTTTTTAAATGTTAAATTTGTCATTATAACTATATTGGTTAAACCTCTAGTTAACGATTAATCAGCATAAAACTAATATTAGAAATTTCTACAGTTTTAAAAATTTAAGAGGGCTCACCCAAAAGTAATGGTTTCAAAAAAATAATTTTTTTTTCACAAATTGCTTCCTTAACATGTCTAGGATACTGTGGTAAAGTGATTTCTTAAAATTCGAAGTCGTTATAAAGAAGCAGGTATTAGAAGAGCAGCTGTTCGTAGCGCTAATTTAAGGTTTTCGTTGCTTTAATCGGACTTAAAATTTAACCCCGTTTTTTTCAAAAGTGTGTTTTTCAAACTTTCCTCCATCATATCTCAAGAA
>BMAV01008946.1:0-10492 GCA_019973955.1 Trichonephila inaurata madagascariensis
TTTTAAAGCGTTTTATTATTTAACCGAGTTGTAAAAACGTTTTTTAAACATTTTATCATTATTGTTTTTGATGGAAAACACTATTCCACACGATAGCAGAAATTCGTTGTATTTAATGAGGTAAGAACATAACATGCGGCTGTTAAAAAGTAAACAAGCATCTACAACTATTCACTTCACTTCTTTCCTGAATAAGTTGCTGATCAAAATAAATTCTTTTAATCAATTTAAACTATTTGAAAAGGCTGAAAAGTAGCATGTGTCTTTTGTTTTGATTTGAGGGGGGCGTGGCGATCCTCTGTTTTGGGGTTTGACAGGTGTAAACAACTTTTTTAAAAAAATATTAAAATTACTTCTAATTCAGTTAGAACCAAAATTTAAATTGCATTAGAAAGAAAAAGAGTGGGATTTTATTTTTCAATCAAAATTTAAAAATCGATTTTCACCCGGATTTTTGTGAGGTTAATTTCCGAAAACAACGTAATTCATCGATGGGCAATCAGAATGCTTTGAAAAAATAAGCATATCTGTTATGGACACGAAATAATTTCTAAACATTTTATGTGTAGTATAATGTATATGTAATAAGGAAAATGTGAGTTAAAATCTAATCTAATACATATTTATGCTGTAGTTTTAAACATCTTGAATGAAATATTATGTAAGATAACAATTAAGAAAATAATTACACTCTATAACAACAACAAAAAAAAACGACACACCAAGAATGAGTCTTCCAGTTGACACAAAAATTAGTGGGTAGAAAGATTATGGACAGAATAAAAAATGAATAAAATTTCAGAAAAATTGAATGGTTTATTTCAGAGTTACAAAGTAACAAGCTCAATAAGGTGTTGACCCCCCCCTCTTACCTGGATAGAAGCTGTCACACGCCGTGCAATAGAGTGATAAAGCACCCTGGTGGTCTTCTGGAGTATTTCTTGACCAATTTTCTCCAATTATCAGGCCAGGTCATGAACATTCCTTGTCAGATGCAGTCTTCTTCCCATCACATCCTAGACATGCTCGATTGGAGAGAGATCTGGCTGACCAAGGAAGTGTTTGACAAGTTGTAAGACCGTTCATAGCAACACGTACCGCTTGTGATCTGGCCTTATCTTGCTGAAAACTCAGGACAGGGTGCCTCTAAAGGAACGGTAGCAAAACAGTTCTCAGATTGTCGTCGACGTACCGCTGTGCTGTAAGTGTGGAATAATGACGACCAAAGGGGTACGGCTATCAAAAGAAATGGTGCCCCAGACAATAACTCCTGGCTGAGGTCTTGTGTAGCGTGCAATAGCTAAAGCAGGATTAGTACGCTTCCCTGGGTTCCTCCAGACACGACCTTAATGATCGTCAGGACACAGTTGGAAGCGGGATTCGTCGCTAAGTACTATAGGTCTCCAGTCAGCATGATTCCAATCCGATTGAGCCAAGCATCTCTATAGTCTGGTTCGATAAAGTGCAGGCGTAAATGGCAGGTGGAGTAGTGATCGGTGCGAGCTTTAATTTTGCTCTATCAGCCGTCTGTGAATGGTCATGGTGAACACTCGTTTGCGTGTAGTACGTCTGAGGGTTGATAACGATGAATCAGACATTGTGACAGCTGATCTTACAATCAATCTGCCTTCCCGATTTGCTGTGGCACTAGGTCGACCTCTACCATCATGACACTGAAATTTGAAATTTTCCACCCATCCTTGCTAACATCCTCTAATGGCCACATCGCTTCAACCCATATGATGAGTGATTCTCCGATTTGCCCAACCTGCCTCTTTCAGTTTACTGATACGATCCCTTTTAAACTCTGACAGTTGCTTGTAATGAGTTCGAATCCCTCGGCGAGGCATTTTTTCAGTCATTGAAAGGTATCCTAAATTGCAATGCGAGCGAAATTTTGACCATCAGACTGAGAATCGCTTCTTATAGACACCTGCTGAGTGCACAGTTCCGATGAGCTGTAGCTTCCGCTATTCTTTCGATGGACACCAAATTTCAACCGTTTGCATGTTCGGTACAAATGTCTTTGCATACGAAATTTCGTTACAATCGAGCAACTCCTTCTTGGTGCATTTTTATTTTTGCGGGCGGTGCGAGATCTAAAGTGTATTTTAAATTGTTACTAATAAAAAATGTAAAGTAATGTTTATTTGTTATATATTCTCTTATATGATGTTGTTTTATTGTTGCATCTATTTTTGAAAAAAGAAATAAAAATTGTAATGGTTTCTTAACATTTTCATTAAATACTTCCAGAATCGTAAGTATTATACAACATTTCGGAGAACGTTTTCTAAACATAAGATTGTTTCAATATTTTTTTTTTTGTAAAAGGTAACATTTGAAACAAAGATACATTTGGTTCGAGGAAATGATAGTGCACAGTATTTAAAACGTAACACAGAGACAGAAAGTAATAATTAAAGCTTTGTTTTACGCAAGATGTTAAGAATAGAAAATATTTATACGTAAAATTTCTCTCTCAAATATTTACTAATGCAATATTTACTTTGAAGACTATAAATAAGGTGAAAAACATGGAATTAAATATTCAGAGATTATTCAGTAAAAATTATACAAAAATTATAATTGCTATTTCTCAGCATAGCTTTATCTTTACATATAATATTTAAAAAATGCCACAATAAACATACACAAATAATGCCGTTTTTTTTTGTTTTTGTTTTTCTTTGCCGGAAAGGCTATTTGAAAAGAGTTTGGGGGACGAATTTATGTATCCATTTTTCAAGCAAGATTGTAATTTTTGTAAATGTAGTATATGGTAATACCTCGACTAACGCTACCCCGACTTAAGCCATTTTCGAACCTTGTCGATTCGTATATTATTTTGTTTTTTCCATCACTGAAACATAAGAGGAATCAGTGCCAGTGCCTGATGGAATTAGTAATGGGACTGAAATTGTCACTCTTGCGAGGCAAATAAATTTAGAAGTGGATAGCGATAACGTTGAAGTACCTATGGATTAACACAATCAGGAGGTGACACTTAAAGACCTCGTAGAAATGCATAGGCAATAGCAAGGTATTAAAGAACTTGAGTTTTTAAACCCAGTTCAAATAAATATTCGAAAGACAGTTGGGAATTGGACAAAAGGCTCAGTTTAATGAAAATAGGATTATAAGTTTTAGGAAAAAAATTACTCCAAAGAAAAGCTAATTTTTTCTACAAACCTAGGAATAAAAAAAAATATTAGCATGCTACGAAGAAATTTTGAAGGGAGAAAAAATATTTTAGCCAGCAGACTACTTTGTTAGATTTTATGAAACCTTCTTTGGCTTGAATAATTTTGGCTTCCAACTTTGTGTTTGTGGGACAGGTATTCTCGAACCTTCAACATGCGCGACCCTATATTCAATAATAATTTTCGTGCCCCCTCCTGTTCCTCAGTACAATAACAATGTATTGAATTCAACAGTACTACAATTTGAAGCTAAAGCTACAATACGACTTTAACCTCTTTAGTATCATCGGCGTGTACAAGCGTCTCGCTCAGCCATTCTGGGCGTATAGATACGTCTTTACGCGAAGTACGATCTTCTCTGTGTTCTACTATCCATAAAATTATTCCAACGGCTTTGGAAGAACCTACGAATTGGCCTGTGAATCGCATAACTTTTAATAGGCAATTAAGGGTTTAAGAACCGTGCAAATTGTACAGATAAATTTTAATACAGATGCATAAAGCCACTGGTAATCAGACCTGTTCTTAACTTAGTATTGTTAAATTAATTATAAAATACATGGTGCAATACTGATACATTTTTAAGTGTATTATATCAGCTTAAATATGTTTTTCTTTTGTGTCAGAAAGTATTTTGTTTGTTTACTTACAGTAAATTAATAATTTTTAAAATAATCTTCTGTTTTCGACTTTCCATATGCTCGCACCCCGCTCGTAGAGTTATCACCCCCCTAGGGGGAGCAACCCAAAGTTTGAGAAACTCTTATCTAAGATATTACCGTCCTACGCCAATTCGGCTTATGCGTTCATCATTCAGTTCCACCTACATCGTTAGTTTGAGGCATTGCTGTATTTAATTATATTTATGGTTAATACTCTGACTGCTGCATATTATTGTTGCAACTGTGCTGTTTAGATCTTTTTATTTCAATTATGTAAAGCTATACAACTAGATTCCTTTTCTTATTGATCGCTTTAAATCCAACCGAACGCCCCCCCCCCAGCCGCGGCGGGCGAAGAGGGTGTCGAAAATTATATCTACATAAAAATCCATCAGTTTGCTATACTTCATTGTTAAATAATTGGTATAAAGCTTTCTGATCCTACTTTCAACCAAAATACCTGCATTTAGTAGTCAGCTTTTGATTAATTCCTTCGTGGATAATGTCATCATGTTGTGGATTACCTGTCACTGTGGGATTATGAGTAATGAGATTGCTGACACACTGACCAAGGCTGGCTCTGACTTTTGCCAACCAAATCCTCCTCTTTGTCAACAAAGACTTAAAAGAATTATCAATGCTTTAGATCAGGGATGGCGAACCTGTGGCACGCGTGCCATCAATGGCACGTTTCACAATATTTTGGGCACGCCAGTGAAGAAAATGGTTTGCATTTCTTACAAAATTCACTATGAAATATTACGAACAAACGCGAATGATCGTTTGGGGGATGGCGAGGTGCACACTTGTTTGTTATGTCTCTTAGTCATTCCCTTAGTTATGTCTTGGACTACTGTTATTTATTATGAAAATTTTTCTAAGTATAGCATAGTCAATTTCGTCGACACAACTGTATTTTAAAATTTATTTGTTATATTTATGATTTTTTTAACTGTTATTTAACATGGCTAGTTTAGCAAAAAAAACAAAAAGGGCAAGATAGTAAATGTAAAAGAAAATATCAAACAAAGAATCTAGAAATATGGTATGATTAGTAAAGGTGACAAAGCGGTGTGTGTTTTATGTTCTGGAACAGTGGTATGAAGAACATCGTCCGTAAAACGGCATTTTGAGACAAATCACAGATCCTCTTGTCAAAAAAGTGAGCCACAGAAAAAATTATTAATTGCTTACAAACCATTTGGCAGATGACTCCAATTCAGCATGCACTTAACTAAAAGTAACATTTTATAATCCTAATACAAGTTATTTGACATCTACACAATCTGCAACAACAGAAGTTATACTAATGTTACTTAATTTCAATTGAAATGTATGAATAATACATTTACAACTATACATCACAAAGAGGTATTTTTTGAAGTAAATAAAGAGTTTTGAGATGTTAGTATTAAGTTTTATTATTTTCCTAATAGAGTCACAACTCAACATTATTTGACGACACGTCTTTACCTCCTTAAACACTTCTCAAGAAAAAGTGACACGTTGATCCATAAAGGTTCGCCACCCCTGCTGTAGATTTAAGGCTCACTTTTTCCCCGTACTCTATGAGGAGAAAGAGAGAACTTAAGTGCCTTAAACAAAAATTCCATCCCTTGTGATTTATCTAAACCTATTGGTATCGTTAATATTATAATTACAACTGTACATAATTACCTGCACAAGTGCAGCATGAAACATCTACACAGATTCAGCTTAGCATATTCTTCAGCTTTCTGTTTATGCAATGCTATATACATGAACAAAGAGAATTTGGTCTCTTGTTCTGGACTAAGCGGCTTAGCATATTATTGCTAAAAATATATTGCATATTTTACTATATCTCTGAACTCTATTAGGGTGCCTGTGATAGACTGAAGTCTAAGTTTAAGTAGTGTCCTGTCTAAGTTTGGCTTAGGATACAATTTCTGAAATTATCTTACTATTCAGTTTCGGCTGAAATTAGTAATGACTGATACAATTTAAAGAGTTTAAAGTTTTCTCTAATCAACGTATACTACTCAGAAAGTATGACCGTCAAAAGTTGCGTTTTAGCGGATGTTACTTTTATTTTTATCAGTACTCTTAATACATTCTAAATCATTTTTCTTACAAATTTTAGATATAATTAGTAAAATATTATAAACATATATTTACACTTATTGCGTTCTGTTGAATATCCGAAAACACTATTTCTATTACCTATAACTCTAATGTAATTTTAAAGCAACATGAATTAAGACCAATAAATAACGCTTATTATATCCGCTAATTAAATTTTACCTCTTGAGCTATTCATGAAAAAAAAATTCTGAATAAAAATTAGAAGCAGCATGATAAATATCTTGGAAAAAGTACCCGAGGGCATATGACATATTTATTTAATTACCAAAAAAAAAAAAAGAGAGAGAGAGAGAAACGTATATCTTGCACTTTAAAACCTAATTTAAAATTCCTATTCAGATTACTACTTTTCAACAAACAAACTGCTATACAACTATACCTTATACAGTGTCCTCCTTGAACAAAACTTTGAGGCTAAAGATTCTTCTCCGATAACATAAAAGCAACAAAAACAAAACCGTCTCATTCAACGCAAATTACGAAAATCATTCCCTTCATATAAAATGTTTAAATTATTGTCCATGAAGAATTAATCAAAAAATGAAGCTTTTAAACTTTCTTTCCCTTTTGACAAACTTCTGATAAGAGTGAATAGTAATTAAATTATATTACATTAAAAAAAATATTGAATTTGGTAAATTGAGTAAAATATCTGAGGTGGGGAAAATAGGAGCACTTTTTGATTAATTAACTTTTCTTTAAAATAAAAAGAAGCTCCGACACATGGATATCGTGATATATATTTTTACCCTTCACACAAAGCCTAACCAATCAATCACAAAGATCGTGCTAAAGATTATATTTTGTTCTAAGACTTCCTTCAAAAATTACCATTAAGCTCTAGTTACATTTCTAAAGTAAATTTTCTTTCAGACCTCAACTTGGGCTTGTTATTAATTCGCTTTGTAAATGAAAATGAGTAATTTATAAAATGGCTTAAGTATAAAGTGAGTATCAAAACCGTAATGAAAAAATTGAAGTATATTTGTCATACATTCTTAAGATGTATTAATTTTTCTTTATTTTTAACTATATCAAGGTTATAAATGTAAATAATATAGCTTACTTAGTTTAGAACCATTTGGTCTTGAAAAAGTCTTAAGTAATTGGCTTTGAAATTTTGATTTTGATTCTTGTATTTTGTATGTTAGAAAGAAACCTGACTTTTTTATATTACATATAATGTACTATAAAACTCTCAGGATTATACTACATATTATACAAACGTATTTATACTATTCCTGTATTTTCATACATCATAATATGTTTTATTCCTTTGCATTATTCTTACTAAAAATATATTATTCACACAATATGGTCTCTAAGAAATGTTATACGAAAATTACTTTAGGGATTGAATAGAAAAGATTTTCCTTGATATCTAAAGAGAAAGAAATTAAAAAAATGCTAAATTATTGGGTATCAGAGAGGGAACGCATAGTTATCAAAAGTTATACTGTGCAATTGCTTCCTAAATACTGGAAAATTTTAAGAATCCTTTAATAAGGCAAAACAATTCTGCCAATACACAATTATTGCTACTATTTTAAAAATATTTCCCATTTTTTTGTATGCTTTCACGCGCTTATTTTCTCATTTTAAATCTATTTTTTGTTCCTTCATAATACGCTTGTCACTAAATCACTCATTTTTAAATGTGATTAATAATGTAAATTAAAAAAGAGAAAAATCACATGCATGTTATATAATGGACTTCAATTTACTAAAGCAATTTATGCAACCCAGTATTTCACTGGTAGGATATTTTTTTTTTTCAATTCTTAAGATTTCTTCTCGACACAATTGTTTTTTATTACTATTACATCTGCAAATAAATTACATTTCAATTAATCACTTGTTTGATTATCCCGAGTTATATCCCGGGTTCCTATATATTACAGTCAATTTTTATTCTAAGAAAACTCGGGTGAATCAGAAGTTGTCAGAACGATTTGTTTTTTCAGGGATTTACTCAGCCTGGAGGCAATGAAAGGAAACATTCAGCTTTGATTGGCAGTTTGGGCAATTTTTATAACTCGCTAGGTTTAGTTGATACGTTAGTCAAAAGACTAATGTGTGATGAACATTCCGGTTGAATAGAAAAGATTTTCCTCGACATCTAAAGACAAAGAAATTTAAAAAAAGGCGAAATTATTGGGTATTAGAGAGGGAAAGTAACGGTAATGAAATGGATTGATATGAAGGATATTAGTCTAATAACCACAATACATACAATCGAATTGCAGGACGTGAAAATTAATGAGTAGAGGCAAAGTACAGGCCTATATCTGTAGTTTACTACAATGACAAAATGGGTGGTGTAGATAAAATCGAGCAGCATTTAGCTGCTTATTCTATACAAATAGAAAGAAGGAAAAACACTAAACGAAGATTTTCTCCCATTTATAAGATTTGGTCTTGTGAAATTCCTACATTTTGTACTGTAAATTAAGAGGTTCACGATCACCTAAACAATTTAGAATGAAACTGATAGTAAAACTAATGTCAGAAAATCATGGTGACGAGTTTTCTGCCACATCAGGAAGATCCAGCATTAGTCCTTCACCACTCAGGTTAGCCTCAAGGCATTTTCCAGATGTTTTTCCTCTCTCTCTCTGCTACTGAAAAAAAAATTAAATCAAACAATACAATTGCTCCCGTAAAAGAGATTTCTGAGGTTAGCCAGGAAGAAAAGAGACCAAATACCAGCATACAGAATATCAGGTATCACCTTGTGTTGTCCTTTGTTTCAAAAACAATCACACAAAGACTAATTTTCAACTTTGTTTTCTTCCATTTGCCCGAGATAACTCGGGACAGTAAACTACTATTAAAACTAAATGCTTTTACAACTGTAAAAAATCGAAAATTCAACTTAAAACCAAAATATTTCGTTTTGTTTCGTTCCATTGTATTTAGTAACGTATAAAAAACAGGTGATGATTTTTTTCAATTTTGTTTCAAAAAAATTTGTAAGGGAAGCGGTTAAGTAAACTTTTGATCGAACAATATTGTTTTCATTTAATTGCTTTAATATGGAATTTATTAATAATTATTTTCATTCCTAGGCCTTACAATCATTTATGAAGTAATAAATACATAAATATCCAATATATTAATAAGTAAATGTTTGTGTTAAATTACAACCTTAACATGAAATTTATTGATGATTTTCTTTTTCTTCTTTTATCGTATGAGCGCTTATCTAATAGAGAAAAGCTTATCATATAATTTCTCATTATTAAATATGTAACTTGAAATAACTGCAAATAGTATGTTACATGGACCAATAAATTGCGAGGCATAATGACTACACACAAATGACGGCTGAAAAAGCATTAATTTGCACATTGTCAAGCTAACCTGCAGTTTAAATGATTTACTCCCTTAACGGATCGAATCAAGGGTTTTTCTTATTTAACCTAGGTCAGGGGTGACGAACCTTTATGGATCAACGTGATATTTTTTCTAAAGAATTATTTAATTAGGTACAGACGTGCCGTCAAATACTTTTGACTAGCGATTATTAGGAAAATAATAAAACAAAATACTAATAACTCAAAACTCTTTATTTACTACGAAAAAATACATTTTACACTTTAGTATATTGTAAATTTTTCAGTTATAAGCGTAATTAAAATTAAAGCAACATTAGTGTGATTTCTAATGTTGAAGATTAGATGACAAACAACTTGTATTAGGATTGTAAGATGTCAATTTTAACAAAATGCATGCTGAATTAGAGCCATCTGCCAAACGGTTTCTAAGCGAGTTTTGAAAGTTATTCATCTCTGAAAATAATGACTTGCAGGCGTAGGCAGATGAAAAAATGGTTAAAATAGCATGGTCCAGCTTCTTCAAACAGTTAAATGCGTCTGGAATCAAATTCTATGCTTCCAAAATTTCATTACTAGAATTTTTACTTAGATTGCTTGGTAATCTTTTTGTTTGAATCAATTCCAACTTTCTCCTTTTTTTCAACAAAATACACTGGCGTGCAAAACTTAAGCAACAGGTGGGTTTATTGCCATAACTTCACGAAAATTCATCTGAGAGACATGAAATTCTGAAATGAGGGAGAGTACTATGTACGTAAATGATGACGAAAGCATCGGCGCTGAAAAAGGAATACAACGCATACGGTATGGAATCAAACCAAAACAAGCTTTATTGAACGCATAGTATCGTGACTCATGATTGTCTATCCAACAGGAAGAACAACAAGAAGATGTTCCTTAATATGGTATATGCCCTCCCCTTACTACAATGGTTGCTTTGCACTGTCTCCGCATACTCAGAACCAGCTGGTGCAACATTTCTTGAGGCAGGATCCTCAATCAACATCTGTTTGAGTTGTTGGTTGTACTCCGGATAATGTAAGCGTGTGGCAATACGTCTCCCCAAAGCATCAGACACATGTTCGATGGGATTTAAATCTAGGGAGCACGCTGGCCAATCCATTCGAGTGATATCTTCACTTTCCAGCAGCTCCTCAACAGCAAG
>BMAV01008946.1:19724-29812 GCA_019973955.1 Trichonephila inaurata madagascariensis
ATTATGTTTAAGAGAACATGTACGCTCGAATATAAGCATAAGAAATTGACATTTTTTTTATCCATAATCCAAAAATAAAGTTAGCCTGGAAGAGGTGATAAATAATTTATTAAATACATCGTACAGTAGCGATATATTTATAAGTACACTCATGGGCAATAAAATTAGCGCAGCAAGAAGGAGTCGTCAAAATAAAACGAAATTTTACATACGTAATGACTATTTTAATATAAGTAAATGATGAGAAAATCAAAGAAAAAGGATCATTTACTTCAGAGAAAAAGGCAAAAGAACTATGCAGCTGACAATACGATTTTGCTCGGATTGATATTTATACGTCGTTTGTGTATTAAATGTCATTTAATTCTGATGATTCCTTCATGGTATAAACTTATTTATCTCTTGAGTGACATATTCTGAAACATGTCTGAACACATAAACCAGTATGACAATCAGTGCATTGATATCAAGATTCACGGTGAATATCTTCCTTGACCACACACACACACACAACACATTTTCATATCATACTTCTTTTTAGAAGATATTAATGTTACTGAAAAACTGCTTAGCTATGAATTTCCTCGTCCCTGGAATATACCCTTACAAATTCCTTCCTCCTTCGAAAAAAGTAAATGCTTTAGAAACACTATCAATGTCATTTTATTGTATTCCAAAGTTTTGGAACTAGTGTTAAACAGATCAGCACAATTCGAACATTCGTCGTTTGGAAGGACAAGTATACATGTCCGGGGCACTAAGCGCACCAGCTGAGCAGGACGTGTATACACGTATGTGGCACTTAAGGGATTAAATATAGATTTAAATTTTAATTTCAACGTGATGAGTAGTAGAATAAATTTTGAAGGCAATGTGAAGGATAGAATTTTGAAATGTAATATATTTATTTCTGAAAATTATTTTATTTTAAAAATTCTTTAGCTGATGAAACTGAAAGAAATTTCATAAGTAATTAGACAGGCAGTATAGTGAATAATAGTTATGCGAAATATGTTTACATATTTTCCAGAGCTATAAAATAATAGAGAGAAAGAGAGAGGTTTTAAAACATTGAAGACTCACTGATTTTCCTTTATTTGATGCTTTTCAGTACAATTTTATGTGAACAGAGTAAAATAATTTTCCCCTACCTTTTATCATTTTACTGAACTTTTTTTTTATTATCCAAAACACCAATTTTTCCCTTCTATATTTTTCCCATTAAAAATACAATTTTTGATTTCTTTTTCAAAATTTTTCGATACTTAATGAATATCACATTACTATTATTTTTAGTCTTACTATTTTTTTTATAATTTTACAATTATTTTATTTATCTGAAGTTATAATTTTAAACTATACATTTTTTTTTTACACTTGGAATCCTTTCTTAAAAATAAATACCTTTTCTTTACAACCCTTAAGTTTTGTTTTAGATTTATTGAAGAAAAAAAAAAAAAAATATAAATTTTTAATTCAGTTTCATTTTTCTAACTGAAACAAAATGCTTTTATTTTTTATTATTATTTTTATTTTTATCATTCTTTTTATTTGATTTTCCAACAATATAACTATTCTTGAAATATGAGATTGAAAATTTAAGTATTATTTTATATTTTACTGGAAAAAAGGAGCAAGCGTTTTTTTCTTTTTGAAAATATGAAAAATATATAGTCAAACACTACTCGAATTACTGGAAATGTTTCATTTTATAGTGTTTAAAAAATAACGGCATGCTTTTCTTCATGAAAAATGATCTGCAATATATAATTTACATGTATTTTATGCGAATAATTCATTTACTCTTTCAAATTAAAGAAATCAAATATTGAATTCTGAAAAAATGCTTGTAAATTCCTTAATAATTTTTCTTTTGAATCCCATTCTTCTTATTTTTATCGAAACTTAATACATTAAAAACTCGTTTATAAAACCATAATAAATAAAAAAAATTACAAAATTATTTTATTGAAAGAATTAATAATTTTAAGGGATTTTGGCTGTTATAAAATATAAAAAAAATTCACGCGAAGGCATCCTCTTTGTAAATTAATTTGATCTCAAAACATATGATGTATGTTATTTTTTTTATTAAAAATAGAAGCACTACATCATTTATCTTTTTTATAACTTATTTCTTATATTCGTGCATTGTCGAAAAAGATATAATTATTTGTATTAAAAATTAGATGTTTACAAAACACAACATAGATTAACGGAAAACTCAGTTTTAATACTAAACTTTCGAAAAGAAAATGCTTTTAAAACATTTATTAAATGGTAACCGTAATATATTTTGCCCAGTCTAAGCCGAATTAGGAGATTAGAGCTCTATCTGAAGTTGCAAAAATTATTGATTTTTAGATCAGTACTTCTCAAACTTTCAATATTTGCGACCCAATATTCAATCATATAATTTTCATCGCCCCCCCTCCATACTATAACAATGTATTAAATTCAATAATAGGATTCTTTGACGCTTCAACTACAATACCTCTTAAGTAGCACTGGCGTATATAACTGTCTTGCTCTGTCGGTGCGTTAATCACCCCAGACGTATATATACAACTTTCCAAATACGATATATGTGACTGCTATCCATAAAATTTTTACAAAGGCTTTGGAATGCAATAAAATGATCTTGACAGTGTTTGCGAAGAATTTACTTATTTCAGAGAATTTTTTTTATTTATTCCTTCTCTACCCTCCAATACACCATACACACTGCCCTACGTGTTAAACGGTGGCATTCGGGAGCGAATCCCATAATTATTTACCTACATTTAAGGGATAAATTGTAAATCGTACAAATTATCAAGATAAGTGTTAATTTTTGCACATAATTTTATATATGACAAGTCACTAGTAGTTAACTTAACTGTTCTTAACTTAGTATTGTTAAATTATATAATAATAAAATACACTGCGCAGTACAGATATATTTATTAGTGTATTATATCAGTGTAAATGTGTATTTAACTTTTATTATGTTGGAATGTATTTGTTTGTTTGCTTTCAGTAAATTAATAATTATTTTTAAATAATCTTTTTTTTTTTCGACTTTTCTATGTGCTCGTGCCCCCCTCGTAGGGTTACCACGCACCTCTAGGTGGCCCGCTCCACAGTTTGAGAAAAACTGTTGTACAATAACGATACATTTATAAGTACATCACATCAGTCTTAATGTGTATTTCATTGCTTATTATATCAGATAGTGTTTTGTTTTGCTTCAGTTAAGGAAATTGATAATTTTTCTTAAAAATGTTTTCATTTCGTCTTTTTGATATCCTCTCGACACCCACTTGGAATATTTACGCCCCTGTAGGGGTATATTTAAATTGTTAAAAATTATTTGTGTTTAACCATTAATCATCTTGATAGTATTCATTTACTAATCAAAAGCATTGCTTTATTAACCAATAATTTGCTTCCATTGAATAGCCATCTGGCTTCAACAACTTTAATTGTGCTTCAAAATATAATGTTTTGCGTTTTTATAAAAAGCTAATTAATTTAAGTGGAATAAGATATTAAATTAGTGCTTCTCAATTGAATATTTGCGACCCAACATTCAATCTTAATTTTCATCGGGGCCCGCCCCCCTCAATACAATATGAATATGTTCAATTCAATAATACACTTTGACGCTAAACCTACAATACAGCTTTAGCCTCTTAAGTGCCCCCGGCGTATATAAACGTCTTGAACAGCCAAAGCGTTAATTCCCCCGGGCGCATATATATGTCTCTCCAAAGTACGATCTATTCTGTGCACTGCTATACATAAAATTATTACGAAAGCTTTGGAATACAATAAAAGGAGCTTGACAGTGTTTGCGAAGGATTTACTTTTTTCAGATTATTTGCTTATTTATTCCTCCCACCCCAATACATCACATACATGTGTTTAAGTGGAAAACGGTGGCATTAGGGAGATAATTGCGTAATATTTAATCGACAATTAAGGGATTAAATCTAAACCAAAGAAATTATCAAGATAAGTGTTATTTTTTCTATATAATTTTATGTATTACAAACCCATGGGGTCATTGGGAATTATATTGTCCTTAACTCAGTCATGTTAAATTAATTATTAAGTATAATATGCAGTACTGATACAGTTATAAGTGTATTACAGCAGTGTAAATGAGTATTTTATTTTTTATTATGTCAGAATGTATTTTGTTCGTTTTCTTTAAGCAAATAAATATTTTTTTTTTTAAATAATCGTTTGTTTTCGACTTTTCAATGTGCTCGCTCCCCCCTCGTAGAGTTATGTCCCCTTTAGAGGGCACGCTCTACAGTTTGAGAAACGCTGCATTAAAGAACAGTAATATTTTCGTGATATTTAAAAAAAGATGAGAAGCAATAGAAAAAGATTTTACCTATTGTCATTAATAAAAAAAATACTAAATATTTTAGATTAAGTTCAATAACAATTTTTATCTCTCGGTAATATTTTAATGCTGCATTACTTCCACCCTAAAAAAATAGCCTACGTACTGACTACATTGGCCACTAACTAATAAACTGGAATGAATTTCTTGAACGCATTAAACCAAAAAACACGGGGAAACTTTTGCGAATTACTAGAATTGCGTATACATTTATCTAACCAAATACGAGTCAGTTTCTCTTCGAAGAACCTCACAAAACATTGCTCATTAGAATTTATAATGAAATCGGAGAAACACATCTTTTCCTAAGTAAATACTCATTTTACAATACATGTTAGAATGAGTTGAAAATACTCATTTCAAAACAATTTTCCCGTAATTCGATAGTTTCTAAATTTAACTACGGTCTAAAAATTCATTTCCTATCTTATTCTCCTGAATCCTTGTTTACGATAATAAATATACTGTTTCACTGCATTGCTCTTACACAGCGTTATAATTTACCTATTAAAACTACATTCCTGCTCTACTCGAAACTCGTGTATTTCTCTCCCCATGCCTCCCATTCAATTTAGTTAGAGAATAGGAATATATTTCGTAGCGAGTATCTGTAATGGATGATTATTGCTTCACAACAAATGAGATTTATGGAATGCTAAGCTACGTCAAATATGACCTTTTGACCTCCAAATCTACTGAAATAATTATAAAAACGAACGAAATGGAAGTAAAGTAATAAGGAAAATTAGACAAATTTCGTGAATTGTTTTACAATGAATTGGGGTTGTTCTTAACCTCTTAAAGGGAGAGGAAAAGTTACGAAATTCACCTCCCCCCATCCCAGCGCCACCTTTTTTTCCCAAAGTCTCGTGCTGTTACGCTGTTTAAGGTATCCGACTACGTTCGGAACCGTTATTTTGCAAAAGCGCATAAATGGATAATTTCCATGATATTTAGTGTTACTGAGATTAGAATACATGTATAAAATTGTTTTAAGGACACATTTTGACAAAAAAAATATTTAAATACAATATTTTGGCAAAAAATTAACTTAGAATAATCTTTTTTCAAAATGTTCTCCTTTTGTGGAACATGCTTCTATTATACTAATATTTTGCCTGTATATAGCTCAGACATCTCTACAGAGGCTCAGCTAGAATTTTTGAAATATATAACTTAGAAGTGGGTTTATCCATATTTTACGACAACAGAGGGGAGCAATTTTAAGATAAAAACGCCAATAATTATTTCAATGGGTGGTAACTCTGAAAATAATGTGAATTTTTCAAAACTTCTGGTTGAGCTTCTGTAGAGAGGTCTGAGCTATATGCAGGCAAAATATTATTATAATAGAAGCATTTTTCTCAAAAGGAGAACATTTTGAAAAAAGATTGTTCTAAGTTAATTTTTTGCCAAAATATTGTATTTATATATTTTTTTTTTGTCAAAATGTCCTTAAAACAATTTATGCATGTATTCTAATCTAAGTGACACTAAATATCATGAAAATTATCCATTTAGGCGTTTTTTTAAAATCACGGTTCCGAACGTAGTCGGATACCTTAATGCAGGAAAAGAAATGGGTTTTTTTCCCTCTATAAATTGCTTAGTTTCATTTTAAAAAAGATAGAAAACGATGAAATAATAAAATGAAAATAAAAAAAAAATAGTTACAATATAATAAAAAATAAATTATAACTTATCTGCTCTGTGATATATCCTGAAACATCGTTGAACACATTAACCAGTATCACACTCAGTGCATTCGTACAAAAAAGATCCTATTACACACGATAAGCGAAAATGACAGCAAATGAAGAATAGAAAAGAGCACACTCAAACAAAAAACAATAAAAACTCCTTAACTATAAATTTCATCTTTTCTGTGGAAGCATACCCTTTGAAATTCCTTCCCCACATCTTCTCCGAAATAAGTCAATTCCTTAGAAGCACTGTCAATCTCATGTTATTTTATTACAAAGCGTTGGGATTAGTATTAAACAGAGCAGCATGATACAAAAAGTTCACCTTTGGAAGGACGTGTATACACGTCTGGGTCATTAAAGGCTCCAGCTCAGCAGGGCGTGTGTACACGACCGCGGCATTTAATGGGTGAATAAACAGTAAAAAAAGATAGTGTGGTATTAAATAATATATTGAACGTTTGTGGACATGTGTATCAATCAAAAAATAGAAAATGAAAACTAATTTTTTAAAGGATTTTATTTTCTTCTATTTGAAAATCGATTTAATTTTGATTTTAAAATATCCAACTATGTTCGAAACCGTGATTCTACAAATGCGTATAACTGAAATTATTTTATATTTAGTGTCACCTGAACTATATTACACATAAGTAAAATTGTCTTAAGAGTATTACTACAATAAAAAAAAATTATTTGAATACAGTTTCTTGACAAAAAAAAAAAAAAAAAGAATGACATATTTTTAAAACATTTTCCTTTAGTAGCAAATACTACTATAATAATAATATTCTGCTTATATATAGATAAGATTTCTTTCCAGAGCTTAAACAACCAGTTTTGAAAAATTCACGTTGTTTTCAGAGTGATAATCAATTGAAGCAATAGAGAGAGAGAGAGAGAGAATTTCTCTATTTTGATGTTATTGTTATAGAAACAATCTTCTTAAAAGGATAATGTTTTGAAAAAAAAAATATCATTATTTCTTTATTTTTAGCCACAAAATTTTATTTTTATTGTAATAATATTCTTAAAACAATTTTATATCTATATTTGAATTCAGGTGGTACTAAATATCGAAACACTTATTTATTTATAGTGTTTCCAAAGCCATACGTTTCGTGCGTAGGCAGATAATTTAAATAATCAATAAACGTACAATAGTGTTAAATGTCATATACAAAGTACATTACAGTTTAGGCGCTATGGGCTGAATATGGTAGATGAAAATAACAATACATAATGCTTCTGCTAATGAAAATGCATACTTTGCTTGAATCTTGTAAAGTGAAATGAAAAACAACATGCTTTGAATATATAATTTGTTTTCAAAGATAGGAAAGGTTTGTCAGAAAAATTAATCTGCAAAAATTAGTTTCTTCAGGGAAGGAATTGGGTAGCTTTTTTAATTTTTTTATAAACGAATGAAACCAAATAAGAATTTTTAGCAAAATATGTTGCCAATTTATCTCTTTCATTTAAAAGTACACGAGCTATTTTGGTAGAGTCTATTTCATTCCCTAGAGGTATTTATTACGAAGCGTTACTTAGATTTAAAAAACAAATGTTTTTAATAATTATGTAAATACGTTCGTACATCAATATTTGCAAGCTAAAATACTTGTTTTTCATGGCTTTAGAATTGATGAAAATAATATTTTTCCCAAAAGAAGCAATATTTATCTTAAAAAATGTAGACTATATTTGAATACAGTAAAATTCGTTGAAATATATAAATAAGAACATACACTTGATTAATTTTTATTTCAGAATATAATTTATCAAAAACTTTAAAACAACAGGACATTTACTACAAAGCATTACCTTTAAGAAATTTAAGATTATATTTACGAAAATTGGATAGATAAAAGTTTAAAGAAAGAAGTACTTTCCCATGTTTCAATTTTTAACGTATATATGTTTCAATTCAAATAATTCAAAAGAATTAGCTTTTTTAGGATATTAAGGAATTCTGAATATTTTAACTGTTATGGTATTAACTTCATCTTTTCTTAAAAAGATAATGGACTGTAGAAAAAAATCCCTTTTTTGCTGTAAAAACTATTTTCCTTATATATAAATAAACTTAATATGTTTCAGTTTCAGCAGTAAGTGCAGTAATATGCAAGAGTATCTCTCTCTCTCTCTCTTTCTACATATATATTTTCATTTTTATTTAATTATACTACGTATATATATATATTATATATTGTCTTGACTGTAGTTATACTTAGGTTTATAATTATTTGTATACCTTATTGGGGATTGTGTATATATATACATGCTATAGCAAAAAAAAAAAAAAAAAAAAAAAAAAAAACACGACAAACAAAAAACGAGTAATCCGATAAAGACAATTATCGGAAGATAAAAAGACAATGCTTAGAATAGAAATTGATTAAAATTTCAGAAAAATTGAATGATTTATTTCCGAATGAGGAAAATCTATTTTTTTAAGAAATAATATAAACATAGATTAAATGATTAAACATAGTTTTAATACCAGTCCAATTCCCCGTATTTATTTTCCGAAACAACTAGGTTACAGTGAGCAAAAAACAACATAATAATAAGATTCTTTAAAATACGTAATGTTGAAAGAAAAATACTTAAAATCTTAAATACTACAATTTAGTTACAATTGCTAAGTAACAAAATACCAAGTAAAAGAATAAATATATAACCCTACATACGCACACACACACATATATATATACGCAGTCCAGTCACAAATGTGACCATCTATCAAAAGCCATAATAACAACAAAGCGAGCTGCTGTGAGACGTGCAGGTAGAGAGTCAAGGTTCTTAAAGGTGTTCACTGGCATGTTGAGCCATGCCGACTCTAGAGCCGTGGCCACAGCGATAGATTACGTGGGTGATGATCCATGGTGAGAAAAAACTTGATGGAGATGGTGCCACAAATTCTGGATTGGGCTTAAGTCAGGTGAGTTTGTTGCCCAGGGAAGGACGTTAACTCATCCTGATGCTCTTTGAATCACACACGTACACTGCTAGCTGAATGACACTTCTCATTGTTCTGGTGGTAAATACCATCATCCTGAGTAAAAACATAGCGCATATAGGAAAGACATGTTCCGCAATGACAGATGCGTACATGTATATCCATCGTGCCTTCCACAATAATGAATAAAAACACAGAGAATTCCTGGGAAACATTTCCCAGACTATAATACTACAACCTACGATTGTTCCGGCAATAGTTGCTAGATGTTTATAATTTCAGAGGTTTCACGCCGTATATGCCAACGTCCATCTGTCCGATAAAGCATAAAACGTGATTTATGGGAAAACGCTACCTGTTGCCAAACAGTGGATGCCCAGTTGTGGTACTCGCGTGTAAATTCCAGAGTTCATTGCCGATAAACAGCAGTCAGCATACATGCATAGATCAGGCGTATGCTTCGGAAGTCCAGACAGTGCAACGTTCGCTGAACAGTGGTTTGGAAGACATTTTTGGTAGCCCCTTGGTTTTTCTGGGTGGTCAGTAGCTCAAAATCAGCAGGTCTATTCTCCCAAAAGAATCTCCGCCGCCGATATTCGCATTTGATATCTATGGCCAGTGAAACACCACATTTGCCACTTCGCTAAATTTGGACAATCCCGTTCGGCAATGCATTGTGTCCTTTTCACGAGGGGGCACGCGAAAAGTTCACAAACTTTCGTTTCGGAAATGTTTGCAACCTCGACCCAAAAGCCAAAGATCATATTTTGGACATCAGATAAATTGCTTTGTTTCTGATTTACGCCAACGATTGCAATATTTTCCGCAACCCTCACCCCTCCCCCTTTATATACACTGAATTGCATTGTGATGCTACCTGTGTTCTGTGATTGGCTATTTACGTCGACGTCGAAAGTATGTGGCGGTCATATTAATGTTACTGGGATGTGAAAGGTATCCATATAATAAATGGACATATACATACATACATACATACATACATACATACATACATACATACATA
>BMAV01008946.1:31612-81803 GCA_019973955.1 Trichonephila inaurata madagascariensis
ATATATATATATATATGAAAGTGTTAAAAAAACAGTATGGAAAAAGCCTAGATAAATATTTACATTTACTGAAAAAAACATTTAAAAAGAAAAAAAACTATTTGATAAAAACATTTTGATATTTTATTTTAATTTTATGGTTTTTCATTCCATTGTGTCTAGTAAATTATTTAATTACGTATCTGAGAAAAAAAAATATATGTTATACAAAACTAACATATTCATTATTTTAACAATAATTTTATGTATTATTATAATAATTTATATAATATCTTATTTCTAATATATTGTATATCATATTATAAAACTTTTTGCAACATATTTTTATATAAAATATCATTTAATGTTTATTATACCATATTTTTATACAAAAAAGTATTATTTATTAATAGTTATATTTATAAAGTATAATATAAATATTTATATAATTACAGAAATTCTTTTATTTTTTAAAACGCAAAGTAATTTTCTAAAATATGATTTAATAATCAATATTTTTTTTAAATAAATTTATTTATATGCAAAGTTTTGTTGTTTTGTAAAAAGAAAAAAATCAAACACAATTATGGCGAATGAAAAACAAATAAAAATAAAAAGGTAAAAAGGCAGGAGATTTATTTATATTCATTGTATATAATCATTATAAAAGAAAAAAATGCTATGTGATAAAAATATATTTTAGAATTTTTAAAGTTTTTTATTTCACTGTCCTTTAATAAATCATTCTTTAAGTCAGTCAGTTGTCTGGCACTCTTTAAAATATTTATATGTAATGTGTAATGAATTGAATACTGCTATAAATATCAAATGACGTAAGTGATAACAGTGTATAAAGCAGTGAAATTTCCCTTTCAAAAACCGTGAAAAGAGTGACCTTCGTCATCGCGCCTACGCAAAATTTTCACCCGTATTGTTTTCAATTAATATCTTTATACCTAATTAGAATATCGAAATATAAATGGTCACAATGGCGTTCTCGGATCATTCCCTATCTTTTGGTACCTTTGCCGAGTTTCTGCGTCGTGCGGTTCGTGAGAAGATAGACACACATAGAAATATAGTCAGATAGATACATTTTTTTACCTACGAATTTTAATAGTGTATACAAAAACCCACCAAAATATAAGTAAACATTTTAAAAGTTAATAAGCCAAAATGGAAATCTATTATGTTTCTAGAGCTGTCCATGAATTAGAAGAGTGAAATAGGGTTAAGCTTGCTTCACAGGATCCAAACCTCCCCATCGAGCAGAAAATTTCGACATAATAGAAAGAGAAAAAAAACCCCAGAAATTAAAATTAAGACAAACCTAATAATAGCAATTGTAAGAGGAAGGACTATTATAACAAATAAATTGAATTGAATGTGTTTTGTAATGATGTACACTGTTACATATTGAAACAAACTATGAACTAACTTACATTTTCTATCAAGGGATTTTGATCCATTATGGTCTTCAGTCCTCCAAGACTTTATTTAAGTCTCCACTTAAGTCCTCTACTTAATTTTTAGATTACCACCAAACGGAAGATAAGCACAACTTTATTTCCCTAAATCTGAAACATCTGCGTTTTTAAAACAGGGTGATGCAATCTTACATCACCTGCCTATACGGACTAATCAGAAGAGACTTTATGGAAAACTACATAATTCTTTCAGTTTTCGGTTGTCCAAGACTATAAAAGTTTGAGATTAAAGCAGTGAACTGAGAGATAAATTTCTTTGTGTGTTATTGTCCTGTCCTCGTCCCTGTTTGTTGTTTGTTGTATTTAATTTTGTCGCCATACCTGAGTTAAATCAATGAATGTGAGAGAGATTTTAAAATAACAACTTGTTTCCTCATTAATCCATTCAGCGACTGCAACAATGGATTTAATTGCTTCCATCAGCAAAATGTCTTAATTCTGAAATCTTTCCATACGTATACATATGTGAGTGTGTCTGTCTGTGTCTAATGAACATTTTTGTCAATCCGACAAAATTTAAACATTCTTAAAGAATAAAGCTAGGAAATCCTCAAAGTACTAAGCCCGCATAAAATAATTTAAATCCTTAAATAAATCTGTATGGTATGTGTTGATTGATGTATTTTAACATATAAACTAGAACGTTATGTGCTAATGAAAATTAAATTTTAAATATTTTTTTTTTTTTAATGCATTTCTCTATTTCTTCTATTACTTTAAACTCAGTAAAAGTCCTTAAATATGATTCAACAAATAGGATTGTAATCATGATTGGATAAGAGAGATAATGTAAACATAATTATAACGGACTGGCAATGAGAAAAGCGATTTAATTATGAAATGTAAAACCATTACGACCAGTTTAGATATGTCACCTGAAAGGGCGATGAAATTATTCAGTTTGCGCAAATTTCGCTGACAAGGCAGCTTTGAATAGATATCGCTGTATAATTACCTTCTAATTAGCTATTATTATTACCAAATCTATTCAAATCTTAATAATTGACTTTATACCTTATGAAAACAGTGTTATTGCATTGTGTTTATTTAAGACATATACACCCACTTAAAAATAATACATCAAAATAATGTTATTAGTTTCTGCAAAACATCGATTCTCAAAAGAATATATTTCAGAAAGAGTAATTTATGCAAATTAGAATATTTAAAAGCTACTCAATAGCTTTCTTCAAAATATTTCCTTTTCAATTAATTTGTTATTAAATTCTGCCTGAAAAATAGTAAATTTAACATCTATTGATTTAAAATTTTAAGACATAAATAAATTTAATTGTTTTATAAAGTTTTATAAAAAACACTTTAGTATGGATTACTTAAATCCATACAAAATTTAAAGAACATACATATTGAAATATCAAATAAAATGACAAAATTATAAATTGATTATTAAAAAAAACTGTAGGAAGCACTCAACATTAGCACTGATAAACATATATCAGATAAAAATGCATTTAAAATTTGTAAAGACATATGGGTTTTAAAACAGACATTGCTGAGAAAATTTAAAAGTATTTTTCCTTAATTAATTGGATATTGGATCTAGATTGTCGAACTTAGTTTTTAAATAAATAACTCGCTGAAAGACTCGAAATAAAAGGGAAAAAGTTAGTATTTTTTGTCTGCGTAATTTACAGTGTAGCTACAAAATATTATTTTGCGCAATTTTGACCTATGGTAACACACATATACAAATAAATTTTTTTGAGCGTTTTGTAAGGTTAATAAGGTGACAGTCATCTTAAAGACTAATTATTTTTATGTTTCATCATATACTTAATTAAATCACATTCCGTTTTGAAAAGAAGTATGTTAATGAGATACAGCTTTTCCTCTACTCTAAATTTTCATTTTTAAAGGGCGAATATTCAGTTATATTAGCACAAACATAGTTCAGAAATTCTAAGCGTTTTTTTCTACAGGAACCAGATTCTCTTTTAAATAGCTGCAATAATTTCAGTAAGATCTGCAAATATTAACTCAGATATGTACTTTTTGTGATAAATATGGATTTATATAAGAGAATAAAAGAAAAACCAAATTCAATTAGGAAAAAAAAAACAGTTATTTTGCTAAAAATGTCATTAAATATTACAGTATTTTTTTTAATATATACTAATTTCTACTTTTGAAATATTTAGTATTAAACAATTTTTAACTTAAGTATAATAATATATCTGCAAAGTTATATGAGCAAAACGTACTCTTTATAGTCAAGGCAATTTAACTCTATTATGATAATACCAGTAATTCTTTATTTTTTTAATCAAAACTGTTTCAAAAATTGTTTCATGAACATTTTTGTTTAAATACTTGAGGATATATTCTTTTTATAGCCATTTCGTCAAATAAACAAAACAATCAGTAAAAGTTAAGGAGATTCAGATACCCATTTTAGTTACTTCTTAATGCATAATTATTTATAACACCTTTCAAAATATCCCTTACTGTATATTAGCCATGAACTCTCAAGAGCCCTTAAGGCTTTCATTGAGGATTTCTGTGAAAAATATTTATTCATAGAAAATAATGTTATCATTTCAAATCTAACTTAAGTCTGCAAAACATATAGTTTAATAACCTAATTTTCGATAAGATGTATTTGGTGTTTTATTTCTATACAGAAACATGATACACAAACAGCCTTTCAGAAGAGAAAAAAAAAGAAAAAAAGAAAAAAAAAAGATATTTATTATTTTTTTCCAAAAAAAATCATTTTTTTAAAGTCAACCAAAGACAAAAAAAAAAAAAAAAATCAACTTTCGAACAGGTAAAAAGTTATATGAAAGTTCTGAACGTCCATGTCATTCAAGCACAAAATAATGCAGGAAGACTTAATTCAATTTACTGATAAACTGTTCAAGTGACAGTGGCGATATCAACGTTCTCTTTTTTTATGTTGCCGAAGGGGTTAGAAAGAAGTTTCCATAAAAAATAAAGCTGAAGATATTTATATAAAAACAGGCCTATGTTGACACTGGGAAAGAAAATATCATTAAAGAATTTAAAAATGATGCTTTGATACTAAAAGTTACGCTTAGTTTATTTGAAATAACGATAAATTAATCTGGATAATTAAGACAGCTGCTATGATATATAAATGATCATACTTAGTACTATAAGATAATTACATAAATAAATTATATCTAAAATCCTTTTAGTGTATTATTTAATTGTACAAATCGTTTGAATCCGTATATGTCTTGAAAAGTGCTTTTGGTTTATCTCTTTTACTGTAGATCTGCCTTTTAGATCCGATTCCGTTAAATACATTTATAAGCATTAATAAAAAATACTTACTCAAAAAACTCAAGCAAACGGGAAATATCTAGTATGCTGTAGATCAAAAACTTACAAAATGAGACATTAAGTCAGTTATATAGTCGTCATTTGTGAATATAGTAACTATCCAAAGAATTTTTATTAAAATAAATCAGTTTATTTATTTAATATGACTATTTCAACTAAACAATATTATCTATTCGTTGCTTTGGTATTTGTGTAAAAAAATCATGTAAATCAATGTTTTAGAAGACTAGTTATGAAATTTTTTATATAGTTTTAACACTGAATTAGATGGAATAGAAATTTCTTATTTCAGTATATCAAATATTAATCCATACAAAAGAATTGCACATAGTATTTTAGAAGTTAATGCATGTATTTAAAAGAATTTAATCTTTAAAAATTAAAAAAAAAGAAATTTTAAAACATTTGTAAGTTTTAGTGTAAGCATTAAATTTTAATTAAATACAATTTTTAATTATTGCGTTATTTAACTTATTCACCACCAGAAGGCAAACAAATGTATCTAATCAAGCACACAAAAGTGTTAAAAAATCTACGACTAAACCAGCTTCTTACATTTATTTTTAACTCTTAAATTTTCAACGACTACGATCTACAATAGTAACAAAGTCCTATGAAACATTACTTACTAATTTTGCTCTAAAACGTTTATAGAAAACTAATATTTGATTTTAAATTATGATCTTTAACATTAAATACAACAATAAGCATGTTTGGAATTTTCATGATGTGTAATTATTTACAATATCTAAAACTAATCTTAACTAATCTAACTTAGCTAAACGATATCTAAACATGAGAGTTTTTAACTTCTAAGGTTTAATAGTTTTAATCTAAATTACGGTATATATATATTTTTTTTATTTTTATGTAGAATCATTAAAATATTTTTATAAAACAGGAGTCGCACATTTGTCTGATTCAATATTAACTCAATGCACATGAAATTATTAAAATAATTATTCAACTATAAAAATGATTACTTAGAATTCGTAAATATCATAACATATGCAGTACGTGATATGAAAATTGTAGTTATTTCATTACATAAATCTTAAGATATTCATTTATTTATCACTGATTTCACACATAATAAGCTTCGGTATTTGTTTGGCATGCTTTAGTAATTTAAGAGTTATACATGTAACATAAAAATAGATATATTTGTAAGCCTTAACCGAGAACTTGGATGATGCAAGGTCAATGCAATATTTCGTCAGCTTTTCCCCTCCAGACACTAATCCTTCCCTACAGACTTAGTACCACCTCTGTCTAGGGGGACAGAGCCAATAGAATCCTAGAGAGCCCCATAAAGCATGTCTTTTGTGGAATTTCACTCTTCACTATCTCTTCCGATTTTCCCCATATAAATATCTTTGTTCCCCTATGTCGGGGTTCTTTTGCCTCCTTTAAAAGTATTGTAACACGTGGCTTCAGTGCTCTTCTCCTACGAAAGAAACCCCGCACATTCAGTAAAGAGTTTAAAGTTCATAGCGGTCGTCTCTGGGTCGTTAAAATGTGTCATACATAGGGCAAATTATTTTATAAATGAAAGATTTCTAAATGTCAATCAATTCGAATTGAATAATTAAGAAAGCTCATTTTTTCATGAGACATGTTTTATATACACGGAAAAAAAATAACAAAAATTATTGAATAAAAGAAGAAATTGAAAAACAAGAAAAAGGAACTAAGGAACAAAAAATGTATTAAATCCACATTTACCATTAATATATTAAAGAGAATTGATTTATTCAAAAAGAAAGTAATGAAATATTTTATCCTAAATTGATATACTTGTTTGTAACTTAAAAAAATAACCTGTCAAACATGATTGATTATTCTTCATAAAAAATTATTTTCTCCAGAGTCGAAGATAAATCAATAAATATAATATTAATTATTTTATCATTTTTAGCAAGAACGATATATTTATACTGATATAATAAATCCTGCCATTAAATGTCAATCATTCTAATCACTCTTATCAAGTGATTTATTTCTCAAGATAGTGAGTTTCCTTCTGATAAATAATGTATTAAACTAATCTGTAAATATAAATTTAAGCCAAGAATATATCTAACGAAAGAATGTCTATCTACTTCGATGGCAAGTTGTTAAAATTTTGGATTTTTCATTAGTGAAAGAGATTTAAATATTTAAAAATTCCCTGAGTCAGTAGAAGAAAAGTTTTAAAAAATACTTTGATTGAAAAAATAGGGATATACGGGAAGAAATTATAAGGAAAATATACAAGAAAAACTGAGGTAGCAAATGTAATGAAGAATAATTTGAGTCAAATGCTAAACAACAAAAAGGTGGAATATACTTACATGATGACAAATTTATATTTTTTTCATAGAAGTTTGAGACAAAATATCTTTTGTTTAAATAGCGTTATATATAACTCAAAGCTATTTAATGTCACATGGAAAATTCTACAGCTAAAATTGTATAGCAAAATTTAAACCCATTTTATTTCATTTAATACGTGCAATATAAAAGAATAATTTGCATATGTTTGCGGAATCTATAAAAAGGTACTCCGATGGGGGTTCAGATGAGACAGATTATTCTTATACTCTCATCTAAATTCCAAGTTTCTTCGTTCTCATATAACTTTTTACGGTTCAACGGTTTTCAATCAATTATTCAATTTGCTTTTTAATCCAAAAATTAAAATACTGATTTCAAACAACTGTCTGAATACATAGGGTGATTCAGAATTGATGAAAACAACTTTCAAATATTCCAAAGTTTTGTTTTCCATAGAAAGTATGACCTAAAATGTGATCATGAGTTTTAAACACAACCAATTCTCTTAAACAAAATTTAATTTGTTGAGTTATTGATAGCACCCTTGATGACAAGCACTCTGTGTAATATTTTGCAACAAGGTGTCTTCACTAGAAATAATTGTAAGCCCTAATTATTTCTGGTGCAGACATCTTAAATCTTACTTGTAAATATACATACCAGCATGCTTATATCATTTTATTATCAATGGGGATATAAGTCATGTTTTTGAAATAGTGTTCTTGCTAATTCATCAACATTTTTGAACATTGAATATTATTGCAGGACGTATTTGAAGAAAAGAATTACCTACAAAATGTCCTATGAATAAAATCATAAGGAAACAGCATGTGCTTCATTTCATATCTTTACCTCAGTTTACGCATCAAAACATTATTTTCATTTATTTTGCGTCTATCGCAGATATTTTGAAACTTCCTATTTAACAAATTTTAGCTGTAAATCGTTTACGATACATTTCTGTTTTTTTTTAATCATAACAACACAGTTTCAATGAAAACTTTTCTATATGTTACATTTTTTATTATTATCATGTTACAATTAGAAATGCTGCCATTTAACTAGGCTCATATTTTTTGTAGCCTATGAAATATACTTCAACTGCGAAAAGTGTGCGTTATTAAAAAAAGGATAAATATTCAATGCATGCTTCTTAAGAAACATAAATGCCTTTTATTTTACCTACATATCTGCCACAAGTGGAAATTACTATTTAATAAAATAAATATAGATTGGACATTTTCAATACAAAGCTTTTTTCCTTTGTCGTAAAACAGCACCAGATAAAAGATTCTCTCATTGTAACTATTACTTATACGGATGAAAAAAAATTGATTAGCTAAAGGAACTATTCAAAAAAATTAAAATAAATATTAAACATTTTAATGTATCTCCGATTTTATATTATTTATTTATTTTTGCTTATTAATTACTTTATCTGGAGATAACAGCAGAGCCTGAAATATTTTTTTTCTTCGTTTATTATCTCTTGTATTAACAGAGGAGAAAAATAGTGAAAATGGAGAAAAATCATTCAATTTTATTGAGTTATGTTTGAATGCTGACGTTAATATTTAACATTGTATGAATCATGTGAGTGAATTAGTGTCATATCTATGCAAATATTTACTTTTTACCTACGCCATAAGTTTCGATACAATTCTGAAGCAATCCCGAAACCACATAAAAAATGCACTTGGAATCAAAAAATTTTCTTATCGAAAATATGTCGCTAGGGTTTCCAAAAGAATCTTGTTGAATTTAAACCAATAACTAGTGTATTACTAAACCTTCAGAAGCATTTCACAGAGTAAATACTAAGCAAGGTCAAATCCTCAAGAAAAACATATTTAAAACTGCTGGAACGCAAATAACTGCATTTTGAGTTTACTATGAAATCATTTACTTAGTTTCAAATAGTCTTTATTCCAAAAACAAGTAATCATCTCAATACTTTTGTATTAGTGAAACGTTAAATTATTCCTTTCCTGATAGGTTTGCCATCGAAAAACATTTTTGATGCTTTTAAAAAGTTTTTATTTATGCATTTTGTTTTCTTGGCTTACTAAAACCTTCATCTGAGGTAGAATACTAGATTAGAATACATTTGCTTCGATTGTACGTCTTGTATAAACACTGGGGAGGAATAGTGAAATTGGTTTGGAAGCAGATTAGTTTATAAAGCTTTTCATAACTTGCCATGTAACAGCAATTAAACCTACGCGTTTTTTAAGAGACGCTGCAGTAAAAATAAAACAGTGTAAAATACTTCATTTACTCATCTTTGAAAAGAATGTCTTGAGAAAGCATCAGTAATTGAAATTTAATCTCTAAGTAATGGTAAACACAAAGCAAATTAAATTTTTCTAGGAAATAATAAATAAATTAAACCAATAATTAAATTTTGAGCTGGGAGGAGAACTTGAAATTGGAAACAGAACATGGAGGCTGGTGTTGATCAAATGGATTTGTCACTTAAAAGAGATTATCAGTGTTTTAAAAATCGAACTTGTGGTATTTGCGTGGGTGAAAATAAATAAGAGCGTTTACTGATAATTCCATTTGGTTTTACGAGAAATATTTACTTTGTTAACTGATAAATAGTGTTAAGAATTTTAAAATAGCTTTAAGAAATTTTAAACAATCTAATTTTTCATTTGAATTAAATACAACTTATTGAATTTGTGAATTTCTGTATATTTTCCTTAAGTGCTAGGGTACAATTAGACTTATTAATTCATTAAAAAATAATGTTTAGCTTCCAAGTTTACAATTTAAATACCTTCCGTGCTACAGTTCTAAGTATACATATATAGTTACCTTCCCAGTATAAACATTTTAAACAAAGTGCAAATGGAAATTAAATTGTGATGTATGTTCCCCTTACTGTTTTTAAAATATTTATTTTCAGTAAATTCATTAGAAGTCTGTATGTTCACATACTAAATTTTCCTGTTTCCATACCTCCAATGTTTTACTGTTTTGAGATGAACAAAAACGGAAACCTAAGTACCTTACTTGTTTTTCCAACTGCATTCGTAAGCCTATCCAAGAGAAAATTCTGAAAAAAATGCATAATTTAAATATAAACTGAACATCTTAATAATACTAATTTTCATTTAAAAACGCTGTGCTACACAATCTTTAAACATGATGCCATTTGAGAAAAAATACATTCTTATGGAAACTCAGTTTTGAAACAGTAGCGATAGGTTTTATATTATTCGATGTTTTGAGATGAACAAAAAGGAAAAAATAAGTATCTCACTGGTTTTTTCAACTGCATTTGTAAACTTATCCAAGAGAAAATTCTGGACAAAATGCATAATTTAAAAATAGGCTAAATGTCTTAATAATACCAATTCTCATTTTAAAAACACGATTTTGAAACATGATGTCATCTGAGAAAAAATTGCATTCTTAATGAAAACTCAATTTTAAACCAGTAGCGATAGGTTTCAATATTAATAGTTTAAAGAAGTTAAAATGATATGATAAAAAAAAACTGTAAGAAGATAATTTTTGAAAGATAACAAAAGGTGTTTAACCAATCCAGAAAAAAAAATGCAAAACTAACATGATGAAAGTAAGAATGCATATAATAATTCGAACTAGAATGATTAAAAATGAATTAAGCAAAAATGGAAACAAAAAGAAGAATTCTTTCAGCAAATATTTTGGCGATTCTAAAATTTAAATTTCAATAAAAGGCTACATATGAAGTGTGCATGTAAAAAACACTTCTTGTGTTTCGAATGTTCAATAAAATATTAATTACAAATAAACAAAAAAAGATATTTACGTACGTTTTTTTTTAATTCTATAAAGAAAAGACTCAAATTTTTCACACCGTATGGGCTAAGAGTCCGTAAAAACTTAAAAAAATTATTAAACCCAGAAAATTTAACAAAAATAAAAGACGGATTGCAGATTCATCATCGATAAGACACGGGATCTTTTAAAATAAGACAAACAATAAAAATTTAATGAAACAGCCAAAATGTGGCGTTTCGTACATTAGTGAAGGAAATAATAGAAATAACGTTACCAAATCATTTACAACAGCGGTAAGTGTTCCACATATCCACCACCACAAGGGATGACACATTCCAAGCGTGTCACAAACCCAGCACCGGCAGAGTGCAGAATGTCCATCTGTATACGGGACAGCTATCGGTGGATCGCATCTTTCAATTCCGCCAGATTGGATGGACGGGATTAATACACACATGAATTTTTATATCCCCACAACCAAAAATCTACAGAAGTCAGATCTGGAGACCAAAGGGGACATGTAAACTTGCAACGTTTGCTAATGATTCTCAGACTCGGTTGTCCGGATTTTATACGATCCTCGAGAGATCCAGTTTCCTCCAATCGCTGAACAAGCTTTATAAGGCGTACCACTGTTAAAGGCCATTTTCTAGTCTTCACATTTTTTTGAAGTCCGAATTTAAGCAGTGAAACAAACGGTGATTCCTTGTTCATGATAAAACAGCTTCACCAACAAAGCTTTGTCCTTCTCACTCAGCATCCTTGCTTACTTTGTTGGCATGCAACGGAGAATTAGATATGGATCAAGAGCATCAGCAATCACCTGTCTTTTTTTCATATTTCCAACTCAATCATTTGTACCAGCGCCATATATTGGCAGGTTTATTTATTCTTATCTTTAAAAAAAATCCCTTGAATTATCGATGCGAAACCTCCAAACCATTTTTTATTTCTTTACTTTTCCGGATTTTATAAACTTTTAAAGTTTATACGGTCTTTTTGCCCAGCTGTTATTTTACTGCAGGATTTCAATGAGTGTGTACTAATAGTTGCTAACAAAACATGAAATTTATATGAAATTTCAGGTCCCGTTCTATGAAGCATTAATAGATCAACATTCAGAATGGCCTCTGTAATTTGACTTTTCAATTCATCAGTGTTACGAATTGGAGATTGGTAAACAATCGTTTTCTCGTATTCTCTACATTAAAAAATTCAAAGGTGTTGTCTAGAAATCTATATATATGTGTTCACGGTATTGGACGTCCTCTTTCCATTTATCACACTCAGAGAACTTTTTCTCACATTAAAACTCCGGTGGGGTGATGCCCCCCTTAAGTAACACATGTGTTCCAGATTTAAATTCGATAAACCCTTTAAAAGCTTACCATTGTGCTTGTTATAAGGTCATTTTGAAATGAGACTGTAGCAAAATGGGAATATAACTGCATCTAGTTTGCGTTTCATTAAACAGAAACTTGAATCTTTTTCTTACGAAATGTAAGATATTGTAAGAGTAAATCTTATTTTTTTTAACTTTTAATTCATTTTTGAAAGTGTAGCCATACTTTTGTGAGACACCCTATATATTGCTGTCAATGATAACAGTACTATTATTTTCTTAAAACCAGTTTTTTTTAAAAAAAAATAAAATATATTATAGAGCTAATCACATTTTATTTAATACTAATGGACTTCGCGGCTCGGAAATGCCAAAATACATATTTAAGAACATTAATACAGATTACTTAATATTTTTCGAAAGTATTCATCATATTTTATTATTTATTCATTTGAAATTTAGAAAATTCTAAACGAGATTGTTTTACAGTCTCCAAGAAATATCAAACTAATTTCTCTATTTGTTTCTGAATTATTTAGAATTAGTAGCTTTTAATAAAACATGCACCGTTTGGGTGATAGATGATATTCTAAAATTTTAAAACAAAACATCTCATCTGTTTCTGACCAACCATTTATAGAACACATGCTACTGTAACTATAGTAAGCAACGGCGCGTTTTCTTCCTGTAATTATTCTAATAAAAGTAATATTTTTTTTTAATTGTGAGAATGTCTCTTTTGAAGAGATATGACTTGAAATGTTGAAATCTAAGCTTCGATATTTTAGAAGTTCTCATCATTACATTTTACATGGCACCATTTTATATTTATTTATTTATATATTGTGAAGCAGTGTATTTAATCTAGATATAATGTTTTTAAATATTTACGAAAAAAAATTATATTTCGAAAAAAAAATATACGATTGTTCTTTTTTTTACTAAAGAACCAAAAGGCAGGGCATTTTCTGCAGCTATGAAAAATCATCACAATTTCTTAAGAAAAGGGTTTCAAGATGCACTTTCAACTCTATCGTATTCATGGCAATGTCATTTAAATTTTTCAAGTTTAAAATTTTGAGCATTTAACTTTCGTGATCATGTCTTTAATATACTTTGCTACTAAAATATCAATTTCTTATGTATCCACTCATTCAAACTAGGTTGGTTTGAAAAGAATCCAAATCTCTAATCTATAGTTTTATGTTGATATATTCCTTTAAGACCCAACCCGCACGATGGTGTGGGTTAGATATTTTTCTACGTTTTTGCTTCTGGAATAGTCGTATGTAAGAAAATCGTGAATCTAACGATTGAGCCGGTTTGCAGAAAGTGTAAAGTGTTACTTTTTATCAACAGACGATGGTTGTGGTCTATGTTTTACTTTCATCTGGCAAATCTAGCTTTGTTTTCAAATACAACGAAAATTCTTCTTTTTATCTGTCGTAAAAAGGTAATTATCAATATATTAACGATATAATTACGATTGTGAGAGTACCGTCTACGTTCCAGGGGGGTAGCGGGAATTTTTTTTATTATTTTTCCCAACGTCATTGGGGTCCATATAGTAATAATAACCAGAAGAATTGATTATTTGAAGATAAAAATAATTCGGGTCTTAAAGGGATATAGATACATTAAATTTACTGTTGTAGCCTTGTCTAAGCAGAGAATAAAATCAAATGGCGCTGAAGGCGTCCAAAACAGCCCTTGCTATGTCGAAGACCTTTAGCAAATGAATCAGTTGATGATCCGGGGGATAGGTCTATGTTGTGGAGTAGAACTACAATCAAAATAGAACTAAAATATAGAACTACAATTAAAAATTGGAATAGAAGAAAGTCGAAAGTCAGGGTATTGAGGACAAGTATTGTAACTTTTTCTGGCCATCAGGCGATATTTTAATCCCTTTAAAATCGGAGTGGGCATTACGTCGATCGCGATCGAAATGTGGACCACCAAGACATTTTGGGTTGATCGCCTGCAGATCCCCTTTTGCCCCTGAGGATCACCATGAGCGCAGATCTTGAGTCTGACAACAGTAGAATGCCACTGGAACTCGCAATTGTCCTGTTGTGGTAGTTATCCAAAGTTCTATTAATGACCATAAGCTCACACGTAAAATTTGAGGAAATTTTGCCCGTGGGAATCCTGAACCACCTTTATTAAGGCTAGAGTCAGAAGATCCGTACGTATAGGCAATTACTTGGTTTTTGGCCGAATTCGAAAGCTCCTCGTTGGTGTGGAAGCCTTTCTGATTGAACAATGTAGCAGATACATTTTTTACAACTTTGTAAGAGATTTAAAGGTACTAAGTCAGCGCTTCTCAAACTGTAGGGCATGCCCCTCTAGAGGGTCGTGAAGACTCTAGGAGGGGCGCGCGAGCATATTGAAAAGTCGAAAACAAAAGAATATTTAAAAAAAATTATTAATTTATTGAAAGTAAATAAACAAAATACATTCTGACATAATAATAAAAATAAAACGTTTATACTGATATAATATACATATAAATGTATCAGTACTGCACAATGTATTTTGTCATTAATTTAGCAATACTAGGTTAAGAACAAATTTAATAATTACCAGTGACCCAATGGGCTTGTCATATATATGCACAAATTAACACTAATCTTGATAATTTGTACGGTTTATAATTAATCCCTTAATTGCCGATTAAAAGTTACATAATTCGCTCCCCAATGCCACCGTTTTACACGTAATGCACGCATATGTGGTGTATCGGGGGGACGAGAAAAGAATAAATAAGCAAATCCTCTGAAACAAGTAAATCCTTCACAAACATTATCAGAATCATTTTAATGCATTCCAAAACCTTCGGAATAATTTTATGGATAAGAGTGATCAGAAAAGATCGTATTTTGGAAAGACATATATATATATATATATACGTCCGGGCACTTTACGCACTGGCTGAGCGAGACGTTTATATACCTCAATGACACTTAAGAGGTTAAAGTCGTATGGTAGCTTTAGCATCAAAATATCATATTTTTGAATTCAATGCACTATGTATTGAATGGAGGGGGGGGGGTGCGATGAAAATTATGATTGAATAATGAGTCGCAAGTGTTGAAAATTTGAGAAACACTGTACTAAGTTATACATATATATGTATATACATAATCAATCTGAAAATCACTAGTTTTACTTTTTATATTGTACGTGCGATCCTTAACTCTCTCTCCGACAAATGACATTTTACCAAAAACTAAGTCGCAAAAGTAAACTAGGTAATAAAATCTAATTAGTTCTATCAATGTAAAGTAAATTAGTCGTAATTAAAAATCCATTTTTGAAAAAAGAAGAAATAGAAGCATGGAAAATTATTCTTCCCCTCTCCTCTCTCCTAAATATTTAAAAAAAAACATATTTTGAGGAAAATACTTTAAAAAATTTAAACTCTTGATAAGTACATTTAAGAAGAATCTAGTTAGGAAGTTGTTCTATAATCACTAATAGCATTTTATACCTCTACATATTCAAGGTAACTGCTTGATTTAAATGATTGTTGCCTATGTAAATCATGCTTATAAATTTCAATCAATCTTGTGAATGTATACGACAAATGATAAGCAGGCTTCTGAAATCCTCTTTACATTTCCTTCTTTCTTCCAATATGTAAGATTAATATGAAATACTCCTATTTTCAAATCTAGCTAATATTTTTCTAATAAACCCAGATAAATTTCACCGTTTATACAATATGCCCCAATACCCTTTTCTACACTTTTTTTAAGCATATGTTCCATTAGAGTGAAGAAATTCTGAACAGAATTTAGTCCTGGAAGTAAGATATGACAAGCAAAAGTAATATTTAGATACTTGAATTGGTCTATCCCTTATAAAAAATGAAGTAGCCAGAAAAAAAGTGTTTTTTAACCAAAAATATAAACTGAAATAATAAGTTCGTTCACAAAATATATTGATCATATATATTTAATGATGAAAACTACATAATCCATAATTAATCAATATCCATGACATTGCATAATGCTCAAAATCCATATTTTTAAATTGGCATGCTTAAAAGTATTTGCAGTATTTCATTAGACTTGAAGAAGAACCGATATTGATAAAACTACTGAATGAATTCATTACGTGTCATAACATTCTTTTGTAGCAAGATCAACTGACGTATAATGAATTAATCAAACGCTCGTAGAACGTTTCGGAAAGTAAGCCGTCCCTCGATAGCAAGGGAGACATTAAACTTTTATCGAAACGGACTTCAGAGAACTTCTAGTTCCTTCGCATCACAACTCCATTAACAGAGGAGACATCCACAGTGATAAGAAAAAGTAATACAACAGAGAAGGATTAAGGAGAAACACAGATAAAAAAAACATAGAACAGGAAGAAATCTTCGAATAGTAACTGTGGAAGGAGGCGTTAGTGAATGTTTCATCTTTTGTAAGATCTTTTTTTTTTTCGTTGTAAACCGTTGAATTGTTTTTCTTTGAACACATTTTTTTTATTATTATGTTGCATCCTAAATTTATACATGTTTTTTTTCTTTTAAAGCAAGCGTAAAGAACAATATTCCTTGAAAATACGTAAAAGCTAAAAAGATACCGGCAGCTTAAAATGTATAGCTATAAAAATAATTTTTCTAACATTGTTATTTTTACAGATTGATTATTTATTAACCCCTTTCAGGTCCATTTAACTTTTGGATTATAAATCAAAAACATGTACAATTTTTTATGCTTTTTATTAAACACACATATAATTTCAAACATTACAGCACCATTCGCATACAAAATTTCCTAACAATTAATGCAAAAAAAAAAAAAAAAAAAAACTACTTAAATAAATAAATAATAAAAGGAGAAATTTACCTGCAGAGTTGGCTTTCTGTATGGCAGAAATACTTAGACTTTAGAATCAATTCACACTAAATATAAATATAAAGCCTAGATTATAGCTTTTTTATCTTGAATTGCAAATTTTATTTACATATTTCCCATTTATATAAATGATTATGAAATTATTAATCAAAATTTGATCATGTATGATACATTCGAAAACATGGCACTGCACATAACCCAACATCGTATTCTGGTCAGTAGAATCTGGTTTCTCTTCATACCTTCTAGCTTTTACTTCAGGGATGGTCAACCCGTAGCACGGGGAGTTTTAACAATGGCACATGAAGATTTACTGAATTTTTTTAAAAAAAAAATTAAGAGATGATAAAAAACCATTTATCACAATTTTACTATTAACCATTTTTTTACAATTCTTAGATAAAAAAAGAAAGAAAAAACTTAAAATTTAGGTCAAAATATGTTTGTAAGCAAATGTATTCTCCTACGAGCATAATAAAATAAATATCACTCAAAACTAGCTGATGTGCACCTATAATAACCTAAATTTGTAGGCATCTGTAGGAGTTAATCCTAATACAGATGTCTTGGTAAACAAAAGTAGTAATTCAAAAACCACATTAAGTAAATACTGAGCTTTTAATACTTATTTTTGAATTAAATGACTCAAGCTACTCACTGTTATTTTATACCTAACCTAATTGATTGAACGTAAATGTTTGTACTTTCATCTTCTTTATTATATTATTTTTAAATTTCGTGACCTCATAGACTAACATTAAAAATGGGCTATTTGTGTAAAAATCCTATAACAAGCTTATAAGTAACATTTTTTCCCTTTTCCACATTCGTTTGTTGGAAAATATAGAAGTAGCACGCGTTTAATTATTTTTTTATCAAATAGAGGCCCTCTTCCCAAAAAGGTTGACTACCCCTGTCTTACTGCTTCTTTAAGAGAAGCAAATAATAAACTGTCGTGTTGGATTAGTTTTCTTCTCCATTGGAGGGAATGTTGTCAACAAATGGTCTTTCAAACAAGCGTGAAGGGTGGTATTCAAAAGAAGAGCGTCCTCCTTTTGCAGAAAATTTCACCGAGTGGTACTTTTCAATTTTTCGAAACCGGAAAAAGCGCATGTGAAATCATTCGGGAACGATCGATTGCACAGGGTAAATTTTCACAATGCCCGAGCTACACTCGAGAGGAGCTAGGATGGTACGTTTAGTATTCCTGAGCTCAGTTCGGGAAAAACCGAGAAGAGTTAAGGTCGTACTATGAAGCAACATGAAGGGTTTTGGCCAGTGACCTTGTTATTTCACAACACAGTCAAGGGTCAAGGACGGCACTTCAGCTGGAACTCCACTAAATGTTAGTACATTGAGCCTCGACATATCTAAAAGCATCAACCCATTTACAAGGTAGATCTCCAATTGCACCAAGACTCGAAACCACTACCCTTTATTGATAGGTTGACAAAGAATGTATAAAATTTTTAAATAAGGTTTTTCATATCCCCATTATATATAATTAAAATAGTATTTTATATATTTATTATAATATATAAAATAAAGTCAATGAGAGAACGAGCACTTAGAAGCAACGCTAGGGATACTGATAAAAAAAATCATGTGGTTTTGCATCCCAATCAAGTGCTGAAAATGATACCCACCTCCCCATTCCACACCATGACAACGAAAAAAAAAACATAATAGTTGTCAGAAAGCAAACACTTGAGACAGTGATTTGTTGAAAAAGGCAGTGTTTTGAACTGATTGATAATTATTATAAGATATTACTTTTCTCTAGTAATAAGTTAACACTAAAAGCTGAAAATCTGTCTATTCCGTAAGCCGTTGGTCAGGTGTAATTTTGATACCGGTCGATATTAAACGAAACGTGTAGATAAAATGTGTATTTTAATATTATTTTCGGAAATATACTTGGTATGTTCATAAGATATATCAGTAAAATAAAAAACAAATTTGCATGATGATATGACAATAAAAACAAAAGAATAACTACTTACGTTATTTATAATCAATGCACATATAGCTGATATATTTTTTATATACAGAATTCTTTTACAAGAATATATTTTATTTAGCACATTTTTTCGCTTCATATTTCTGTAGTTCAGTTAGGTTATTGTTTTATATTTAATCTTTATTTTTCTGCTTTTTACTGGTCTTTCAATATATTCTGCAATTCATTAATTAATGCTTGAATAAAAGCACACTTTAAATTATATATATAAACATAATCCTGGTGTTAAAATCAGGAAAGTATAAAGTATTGTATAACGTGGGAACTAATCATCTTTCGGAACCTACTTTAACTGAGTATTACTTTGCCCTTTGGTCAACGATATATATGCCGCATTTTGTTGGTTTATAAAATCTGAGAGTATGGGTTTTTTTTTTCTTCTCTGAATCACTCGAAATTGTAATGTTTGAATGTGTAGAGCTCAGGGTTATCTCATTTTGTACCCTTATAAAACGTAAGTGATGCTCCCGAATATTAGGGTTCTTTTTTTTAAATTTTTTTGTTGAATATAAGCACTTTTTATCTTGACTTCATGCAAGGTGTAATTTTTGATCTTGTTTCCTTCCCTCTGTCACATTAACTCGTCACTTTTACATACAGTTTTTTTCTTCAGCTCAAGAGAAATGAAATAGTTATCAACTATGGTATATTTTTTTCCATATTTTTTAAAATAGATAAATCAATTTTAAAACTACATACTTACTACTTAGTAAATATTTGCCTTCAATCTTGTTCTTCAGACATTTAATCATCCATTCTTCATTTTTGAATGCCCTATTTCTTGAGGGAAAGGAAAAGGGAACGGTAAGCAGAAAATGTCTGTGTCTTCAATGTAATCTAATTTGACCACTCCAAGGTAGTAGAACATAAAATGAAGGAAGTTCCAGATTCTTAGGTCCTTAAATTCCGCGTGCGTAAGAAAATTGAAATTTAACCCATTCACTTCCAAGAAAATTTAGAGCATCTTGCCCAGGGGGCCAATAATTTATTTTAAAGAAAACATGTTATTTTATTAAATATAATAATATGAAGTTACTGATATAATGCTGTAATGACATGTGCTGTAAATTTTATTGAAAAAAAATCTCTGTTAATAACTCGCAGCTGAGATGTCCCTAAATAATGTTCCTGTACTGAATGCTGATTACAAGTTATCTCACAGTGGTTTTTTTCAATAAAAATTTTCATATACAGAGATTCTTTATTTACTTATTTATTGATTTTACAAGCACCCAACCTAATTTCATCTGGTGACAGTCCGATGTGTAATGCTATGTGTACAGATGGGCTATGTTCCCCTCTAGGAAAACCGTATCACCATGATATCCATTTTCAGTGGATCCCATCTCACGTCGAACTTTACGGCGATGAAATGGCGGACAAACTAGCAAAGGAGGGCTGTAATCTTCCAATTCCCTCCTCATCCGTCCTTACCTATCTGGAATTTCAAAATTTGTTGAAGTGGAGGATGCCTCCCATTCACCATTGGTATGCGGGTAATAGACCCGGTCTGGCCCTAGCCTCAAGTGTGATAGATGCTCCCAGGCTACACTCTCTCGTCTTGCTAGTGATCACATTAAGTGCCTCTCATTCTCAGCGAACAAAAAGGTCTTCTAAATCTGTGCGAGCAAGATCACCAGTTTTTCTCCGAAAACATAATGCGTTGCATGGATCTCAAAAAGTAATATATCTACACTAATCTCCTTGTGCTGGATTTTTTGAAAGTCAACGATTTAATTGATCTTGTCTGACTTCGTCAGACCCCGGAGGATTGGCAACAACAATAATGTATCACACACACAGGTGATGATAGTTACAAAAAGTTGTAAAGTATAATAAAAATGGGCTGATAATTAATTCTTAGCAGACCTCAGGAAAACCAGCTATTGTTTCAAGAAAATCGCTATAACCTAATTCGAAATCTTTCTGCAGAATTCAATGGGTTAAGCGAAAAGTTTCTTCTCTAAAAGACACCAAATATTTTTAAATACTCGGCGAAATTCCAGTTTTGTGCATCTTCTCATATGCTCTAAAGCTCGTACATCTACAAAATGCAAGTGAGTATTTGAAATACTGTCACTATTCACATTCTTTTCGCAAAATTTGTTAAACCACTGCTTTCTTGTAAAACATTTTGAGTTACAAAGCACAAAAAGAAGAGTAGATGCATTTCCAGAAGCACATTGTTTCCATTGTGAGTCATCATGAACCACTAATACATTCTGATTGTGGGATTCTAATGATTCGCCTTCTGTTCCAGATGATACAATAGAAATACAATTTTCATCATGAGATTCAACATGCATATCGGGTGAATTTTAAATTTTATTCATAAAAAGTCACAAGAGTGAAAGAAAACTTTGCGAAATATGAAAGTAATCATTACTCACAAGTGCATGTGTTAGTATTACGAGAAATAAAATCTCAGTAACCGGTGTTTGTACAGCTGAAATAGAATACATGATAACCTGATATCAAAGAACAATCTTTCGGAATTCCCATACATAATGCAAATCAGAAGAACGAAATTTGAAATAAGATAGTTGAAATTGTTGCTGATTTTACGTAACATTCGGCAGGGTTTATAGGTAAATCTACCCGTAAGATAAGCTTGAATAAAAGTAATACTCCAAAATTCTATGAGTGGATTTTTTTATCATCATCATCATCATCATATCCGGCAAGACATACACTTGTGGGCCAGAGCCTTCCTTTGAAGTTTTCTCCACAGTGACCTCTCATTCACCTTCGTTCTCCAAGTTTTCTCGTTTATAATCCCAAAGTCTGATTTCCATTGAATTTATCCATCTCAGCCTATGTCTTCCACGCTTCCTAATTCCAGTAAATTTCAACTGCAGTATGTTTTTAACAGCCTTATCATCTGGCATTCGAATTATATGTGCATTCATTCCAATTCCTTCCAAAATTAAGTATTTTATTCCCTTGCTAACTATAAAACCAGTACCCTCAGTATGCTTTTTTGCGATGACAGCTGTAAAAAATAGTGTGATTCTTTACGGTCAAGGTTCTACTGCCAATCCATCTAACTTCTTGTTCTTGAATTTTTCCTTTATGCAATCAATTTCAAGAGAAATAAAAAAAAATTGTAGAATGTAAAGATAGTAGGGAAAAACATTTATGTGCTACAGTGTTGAAATGACGTCGTATAGTGTTCTAGTGTTAATTATTGAAATTCATCATGGTAATTTTAGACCCGCAAAAATTTCATTAAAATCTATTTTCATTTAGTGAGTGTTAATTAAAATTTTAGACTTGTTCCATATCCTTATTAGTCACCTTTAAGTACAAGAGTTATTCTGAAATTTTCGGGATACACACCGAGGTTTTTAAAGTTATACTTACAAAATTTTAGGAGTTTCCAAAGTAGTCTCCTCCTGCATCGATGCCTTTAGTAGGTGAATTTTCTACAGGTTAAATACCTCAAACCCTTCATTTCTTGGAATTGATGAAAACAATTGCCTTTATAGCCACATCATTCTCTTCTTTTAAATGAAAATGACACCCCCATAAGTTCCTTTTTCAGATTAAAGAATAACCAAAAGTCGAACATAGCCAGATCCGGAGAATACGCTGCATGATCTATCACTTTAATTTTGCTTTTGCTTAAGAAACTCAATTGTTAATCCGTCTGTAAGGGAAGCATTGTTATGATGAAGCATTAGACACCCACCATGAATTTCTTTGAGCATTTCTGGAAGACATTTAGTGGTATACCAGTTTGCTGTTACTGTGTTCTGTCCTTTCAACTTGATTGCTTTGACCAATCCCGTACTTCTGAAGAAAAGTGGCATACCTTATTTCATTTATTGTTTGTTGTCTTTTCACCATTGTCGGTGTAGGATTATTTTTAAAGACATACTTTTTTTTTGGAAGGATTGGAGCGTCTCGAAAGACGGTATGTACATTTCCTTACCCATTCCGATTACAGAAATGATACGGTGACCACCATCATTTAACAATATAAGGGTTTCTTTACTGATTCGTAAACGCTTCTTTTGTTGGTGCTCAGTTAGATTGTGGAGAACTCAACGGCACAAACTACTTTTTTATATGTAATTCTTCATGAATAATTTTATGTATTACTGTAGATCCAATGTTAAGCTTATTTTTTATCATTTAGTAGGTACAGGTATTATTATCCGTAGCTTATGGCAGACACATTATCCGGGATTAAAGCCGACCGCGGCTTTACTGTGTGTTCTTGATCATGAAAAGAATTGTTACCTCTGCAAAATTCTATAAACCATCTGAATACAGTAGCATAACAAGGAAATTCATTACAAAATGTTAACTGCAGCCATTGAGCGCATTCGACTTGATTTAATTCCGTTTTTATATCATAGAAAATTCATAGCACGATAATGTTCTTGCGTTAACTCTACTTTTCCTTCTATCAAAAATTTATTGTACGCTAAACAACTTAAAGTAAGTAAGCAAAAAATCATCTGCTGTATTAAAATACTCTTAATTCTTGATTACTCATTTTTCAATCGATTTCTGTATGCTACTATTTCCTTAACTTAACTCAGTTGGGTGACATCCCATGACGGACAAGGCCTACTGTGCCCTACTCAGTATACGCGACATTGGGCCCTGAGGTGCATGAGCAGATGTTCTTGTCAGGTGTCATTCTGGCTCGAAATTCCCCAGTGTTAAGTTCCCAAGCAAGCTTAGTACTCATTTTATCGACCCATTCAAGGTATGAAAGGCTGAGTCAACCTTGCCATGTCCGGGGCTTTGAACCTCAGACGTGTGGTGTCGAAGCGCGATGCACTAACCACTCAGCCACTGGGCTTCAACTATTTCCTTATATGTAATAATAATTCCTGATTATTCATTTTTTTCAATTTATTTCTGTATGCTATTATTTCCTTACATGAAATGTGTTTTCAAATTTGTCGTACTTATCTACGTGTTGTGCAATTATATATGTAAATTTTAGACTTAACTTTAATATTCTATATTTTGATTTTTCCTTCTATCTAAGCGTCTCAACCTAACGAACATGACATCAAATAAAGCTGATGCCATTTCTGAAGAATTCAAATCCTGCGCTCTAGAAACGATTGAAGAAAGATATCCAAAAATGAGTGGCTCCATATCTACACTGACGGATCATACCAGCCAGAAACAAACGGAGCCGGCGCGGGATGGTTCTGTAGGCTGTTTGAGGGCTCATTGGCCGTGCTGAAGAACGCCACCAGCTACGATGGGGATGTCTTGGCTGTCTCTGAAGCTACAACGCCTGCTGGCTTAGCTCCTGCAAAAGTTGTTTTCTTCATAGACTCACAAGCTGCAATTTTAGCTTCAAGCAGTAATATACCAACTGACTGCATTAATACAATTCAGTGCAGAGCTAAAATTGCAAAGTTCATCTCATATGGCTGGACTGTGGCCTTACAGTTTGTCCCAAGTCATGCTGGGATCCCCGGTAATCAAAGAACCGACCAAAAAGCCAAGCAGGGAGCGGGGTCGACTACACCGGAAGTCCCCTTGATCCTCAGAAGAGCAAATAGCCTCATCTCCACACACGTTGACAAATATGCTGTCATGACCCAAAACACGAAGAGTTTTGGATAGCCATGGGAAACTCTGGCCACTGTGGGCCCAATCCTGAGGCACCTGGAGAGAGCCGAGGCTGTTTCCTCCTTTCGCCTAACTACCGGACGACTTTTTGGGAGTATACCTCCACTGGCTTAGCGTGGCTGCTAACGAGGCCTGTCCACTCTGCGATCACACCAGAATGGATGGCGACCACCTGCTCCATTGCACTGGACTCATTAAATACGCCGCTGATGACATCGTCAATCGGTATTGGGAGGCTCGGCGTCAAATGGTCAAGAATCCAAGCACAAGCGTTGGATAAATATATAAAATATTTTGATTTTTGTTTATTCAACATTTTTTTGTACTCTTCTGCATAAATATTTGGCTGAAGGGAAATGTTCGGATCTAAAAAACATGTTAAACTCTGCATCAACGTCCTAAGTATATGAAAGCACTAGAAAACATAATAGTTTAGTATTTTGGTTCTGACTGGCTCTTTTAATTTGATCCCTGCTCTAATTTTCAGCACTTTATCTCCTTCTGATTTGTGGTAAAATGAACCACCCATTTTTTAAAAATTTTTACTGCATAGATGTGTGTGTGTGTGTAAAAGAAAACGAAACAGATATTTCATTTAAAAAACTAGCATTATTGTATTAATAATAGAATGAAGTGTTATTTTTAAATCTTGCAGTGAGAAAAGTAAAATTTCATGTTCAGTTTATGGGAAATACATGTCTGCTAAAACATATATACGTGGATATTTAGAAAAAAAATTTTTTTTTTGAAACAATGTTTATTTTTGCTTATAAAGGAAAGTAAGACTGCTTGCGACAGAAGGTAGCATTAGAAAGAAAAAGACCCCCTAAAACCCAAAGGTTAGAAAGTGGAAGTAACAGTATTTACGATATTTCAATTACAGAATATTATAATTCGAAAATTATATAATTACTAATCACCTTTTACTGGTTCCCGTGTCATTAAAAATTATTGTCTATCACTAAATTTGCAGAAATGATTTACATGAACCGAAAATAATTAAATTAATAATCTTAAATATAAATTAACATATATTAAAGTGCAACTTGACAGATATAAACCTATTATAATATGGTTGAAACCAATCAATTTGTATTTACGTTGCTGTAAATGTAATTCGTATTTTACTTAAGAAAGATTGATTTATAATATTCAAAAACTCATATTCCCCTTACAGATTATATAACCTAACACGAAGAAAGCGTTCACAAATTTATCTTAATCTAAACTATTTGTAGAATTTCTTGATTTTGATAAAAGAAAAAAAATAAATAAATAACAATACACCATACACGAAGGATATTATTAAGTAATGCACCAACAAAATTTTATTTTTACATTCAGCAGTCTGGTTATGTATAATTCATAACAAATGCCCTGAATACAGCTTAAATCTTTAATATGTAACACTAATGTATATAAATTCCCTGTAGAACTTTCTCTGTATTGTTATTTTGAGGTGATTTATTTAATGACTCCTAAGCGATTAAGTCCCTTGTGAGTGTTAGTACTGGATCATTTATCAGATGCTGTTAAAACGCGATGAGATAATGGGTTCATAATTATATTCTCCAGGATAATCCTTTTCTAATTATGTAATGTAAAACCATTACGAGAAATTTAATTGTGTTACCATCCAGAGGGACGGAATTATTAAGTGAAAAGAGGTACTGAAATATCATTAAGGTATATTCTAACAAGAGATGTCAATATCATTAAAGCAGTACTTCTCAAACTTTTAATATTTGCGACCCAATATTCAATCATAATTTTCATTGCGCCCCCCTTCATACAATAACAATGCACTGAATTCAATAATACAAAACTTTGACGCAAAGCTACAATACCACTTTAACCGCTTAAGAGCCACATGCGTAAAGAAACGTCTTGCTCAGCGAAAGCGTTAATTGCCTTTGACGTATATACGTATTTTTTCTGAAGTACAATCTTTTCTGTGTACTGAAACCCATAAAATTATTCAAAAGGCTTTGGAATACAATAAAAGGGCCCTGACAGTGTTAAGAAGGATTAACTTATTTTTCAGAGGATTTATTTATTTTTCTTCCTTTTCTACCCCTCCCTCCTTCTTAATACATGACATACGTGCACCTTCGTGGGAAATGGTGGTATTGGGGAGCAAATCTGCACTTTTAATTGGCAGATATGTCTTCATTTGAATGAAACATTTTACTTATGACAAGCCCATAGGTCACTGGTAATTTTTAAACTTGTTCTTAACTTATTATTATCAAAGAAATTGTACAGGACTGATGCATTTATAAGTGTATTATGCCAGTCTAAATGTGTATTTCATTTTTTTATTATGTCAGAATCTATTTTGTTTCTTTACTTTCAGTGAATTAATAATTTTTTTAAATAATCTTTTGTATTTGACTTTTCAATATGCTTGCACCCTTTTTGTAGAGCTGTCACGGCCCGTTGGAGGGGCACGCCCCACAGTTTGGGAAAAAGAATTTATGAATAGCTTTGTAATTCAGTGCTTCACAATTTTCACTATTTGCGATCCAATTTTAAATCATAATTTTCATCACGCCTCCCCTTCCCCCTACAAGAGCAATAATTGAATGGAATAATAATGTACTTCGATGCTAAAGCTACAATATGATATTAATTAAAAAACTGAATACATTACCAATAGAAGTATTTTTATGTTTTGCATGAATTACTTTTAAGTAAGAAATTTTAAGGAAGTTACTTTTAAGTAGGATAAGTATTATGTTTTATTCTTATTTTTGAATTGGAACAAATTGCAAAATATTTTTTTAACAATATTTATTTCCTCGATGATCTTTTTTTCATCCGTTGCAATTCCATCTGGATTTTCTGACGTGGCTGCTCGAAGAGAAAATATAGATCTCAGTTAAGTATTGGAAAGTAAATTAGAATTTCAATTTTTAATATAAAACCATTCTTTTAGAAGCCCATGAGAGAGTCCCTAATAATCATTTAACTTGTTCTTAATTTAGTATTGGTAACTATCAAGTACATTTTGCGTATAAATATATTTTTAAATATATTATACCTGTGTAAATATGTATTTTAGTTTTTACTATGTCGAAATGTTTATTTGTTTTGCTTCCTTTCAGTAAATTAATATTTGTTAAATAATATTTTATTTTCGAAATTTCGATATACAAGCATTTCCCTCAAGTACGTTTATCACGCTCCCCTAGGGGCCAAATCACACAGTTTGAGAACCACTGATGTAACTGATTGTGTATCCCACAAGAATAATGTACTATGTAAATCAGCCGACTGGGTGGCTTAGTTGGTTTGTCGCTGGCCTTCTGCACCACGCGAATGTTGTATGCTCGATCCCGGTCCAAATCGGTGGGTTTTCATGATGCAGAAAATCGACAACGGCCACGTCGTAAGATTATGCGGCATGTAAAAAGTCCCTTGAAGTGCCCGTTTGGCTTGGGTGTACTCTCGGCAAAATAAAATTCCTAAGTACAATTCCGCATCGTCAGAGCTCAGATGCATCCCTCTGAGAAGGAAACTGGACGTCAAAACTACTTGCGGCAATTGGCATCGCTTATATGGTTCCGAAAAAAAAGTGATACCATCTCCTGAGGAATGAACTAGGTCCGCAACTGCAAATACCAATACGTAGACCCAGTGCACAAAAGCAAAATAATAATAAGAGTAAAGTCATAAGAGTATTACTTTTGTATATAACAACATGAAAGTGGGTTACCTCTTTACTTAAATGTAGTTTTACTGGTGTTAATCTATTGCTACCAGAGAGACTGCGCTTTCTATTATCCCCTGAAATCCCAAATTTATGCGGATGAGGACCTTGACGTTATGACGGACATTTCATTCTCTCCTTTGACGCTAAATAAGGAGCGCAATCGTTCGCGTTTTCTTTCGCTTTCTAAAGTTCGTATGATTATTTTTGTTGTTTATTCTTACTTTTTCTTCCCAATATGGTATCTTCTTTGTATTTAAACGAAAGTAGTACTGAATCAAAATATTTGCCGGAACCGGATGAGTACAACAGTGACTCTGATACGAATTTATCTATTTGTAATGGAGAAGATGTAGAAATGGAACAAAAATGACAGTACACATGTAACGCATGTGGAAAAGCTTTTTGTTCCCAGGAGCATTTTAAGCAATAATTTCCCTATTTTTTCAAATTTTCTAACCCAGACATTTTGTAACATAACTTTTATAATTTTATACAACGCCAATAAAAGAAAATCTACCTTATATTGCTTCCTGCACTGTGGTTACACTGATTGTTCACCTAAATAAGTCATGTATCCACAAAATGTTTACAAAGGAATTTTGCCCTATACATACCACTAGTAGTTATGTATCCATTAAAGGCCGGGGGGGGGGCAACTTGTGTGTCCAACTGTATCCACTAGTAATTAGATGGTACGGAAGGGCTTAAAAGTATTGGAAATGTTACATCTAAGCAAAATACCTATTTTATATGAACACATTTCACACTTTTCATGGACTTGATGCAATCCTTTTTGGTTGATCTATAAACACACACTCACATGTGTACACACATACAATACACATACACACACACGCCTATATATATGGAAAATTGGGTTTCTATAAAAAAAAAATATGTTTATGCATCTTCATGAACTGCAAAGATAGGTCCGTTAACAGAATTAATTAAAGAAGAATGTGATAGTAAGTAATGTTTATGTATATATAAATACCCTGCTATGCTCATTTATTTTAATTGTTACGTATTTGATATTGCAATTAAAAATAATTTTGTAGTTGGTAGAATTTTTGACGATCCACTGTTAACCATTCTATTAAAAAAGGCCTTTTAAAAAACATTTTTTTTTCTCTTTCTATCCCACGTACATATAACTGAAATAAAGGCAATGTTAATATTTTTCAAAATAAATACTTTTTAAATACGGAATAGAAATACGTTTATAGCTATCAATATTATGAATTGCTAAGGAAATTAAGTCAAGAATGGAAAATCTTGTTTTTTTTTTTTAAACTAAACTAAGAATGATGTATATATTTTATTTCAATATATATTATTCTTAAATTTGACTTCGTTAAATGTGTAAAATTATAAATATACAATTTTTAAATAATATCTATTCTAGATTTATTTTCTTTTACTTTACTTTTATGGTTTTGTAATTAAGAGGGATTTTCAGCATATTCAACTGGAGTGGGAATGTTATAGCTCTCAAAGTTGTTTTGACAGTTTGTCCCTGACTTATATTTGAAATGTTGCGACTGCAATTTAAGACATAAATAGAACAAAAAAATTACAGTTATATAAAAAAAAAATTCTTTTTTGTTTTGAAAAATAAATAGATACACTTTCCGCAAATTTAAATCAATAAATTTGGTCTACGTTTTTATGTCATGTACATTTAAGATAAACTTTTAAATAGTGGTGTGACGGATTTATCCGCGTTTTTCAACTAATCCTCTTGGGAAATCTATCGCCTATCAGTTCGCGTTATTCACAACCAACCCTTTGGAAAAAGAGAATCGTGATAATTAAATTAATTTACTATAAATAGGTGAGGTTTTATAGCTTGAGAGCGAGAAGGAGAGAAGACATACTCGAGCCCGGTGAGATTGCTACCGAAGGTATAATATTAGAATTATAGTGATTTGATATTTATTAGGAGGAAACTTTACATTGATGATTGTTCACTAGGATTGATTTGATATTGAATTAAATCGGATAATGGGTTAGATCCTTTATTAAGATAAGGATTAAGTTTGATAGTCTCCTAATCGTTCACGTTTACGGCCGTTGTTCCACTTTCATGGTTAACATTGAGACATTATCTTACTACTGTTAGTTGAAATGGTGTCTGTTCTTTGTGGGGAAATAAATAGATTAAATGGATCATGCAGATTTTTTCTTCCCTTCCCCCACATATCTAGGTGCCCGAGAGAGAGGCGTGAGCCTCTCACATGCTATTTTAAGAAAGTAAACAAATGGAATATAAACGGAAATATATTTATTTAAATCGTGATTCTAAATTTTAAATATCCTTAGCTCGAAGGAATGTGATTGCAAATTAAATAGTTATACAGGGTGCTGCCGAATTCGACATACAAATTTAGAGGAGTGATAGTAGACAGCATGAGGACGGACAATCACCGTAGAACATAGGGTCGTAAGCCATGTTGTTTAGTCGGTGAAAATTACGATAATTGTAGCCGTCAGGAGAACTATGAGCGAGAGGGTAGGGGTAGCCAAATGAATAAGGGGATTTGGAGCGCCGTAGTAGGATTGAAGAAACGGCACGATCGCAAATTTCCCACTTCTCTCAGGTAGTACCGACTGCTGCGAATGCACCAGAGAGGGGATGTGAGCGAAGGAGGGAATGACCCGATGACGGACAAGCACCTGGGGTTTCTCTTCACGTCTGTGGTGACAGGGGGAGGTGAAAATCTCCGAAAAAGGAAAGAAAGAATTCCTCTAGATGCGTTTGGAGTGATCAGACTGCGATGAGCGCGCGCGATAATATTTAACCTTTTTTTTATGTATCCATGTAAATACTTAATAAATGTTTTATTTAAATTGAGAAACACTCGTTGCCACATCATTTATTTTGCACTCAGTTTATTGTTTGATTAATGAGTTGTGGAGTGAGTTAGAACACCGACCATTGCGCAACAGAACGTGTGTTTCATGCTTGATGGTGAACCAGCGCTCTTTTCATTTGTGGTGCGTAACCACCTCCATGCTGTATATTCCTTGAGAAAGAATTGACTTGACAGACCTGTTGCTTGTTCTTCTTTCTCCCTAAAACACAATTTCTTGAAATTATTTTTCTGAGGCATCTTGAAAATCTCTTGTGTAAGAAACGACGTTGGTTTAAGTGGAAGATCTCATGTCACAAATTTTCATCATTTTATCTTGCATCGCCAGCACACTGGTTTTATTTGAACGTGTCTTTCAATTCTTCGTCCTTCGATGCCGCTGTGCTATGACCTCCGTGGTCACAACTTCGAACAATTCATCTGATAATCCCTTGTACTTGCATTTATGACGTCGAGCTGTGAAGCATTGTTCGTATTGTAAACATGCTTTACGTCTCATAAATGAATTTCTTTTTTCTTATTGTCCCTTTTTCATTCCACTCGATATCACAAACTTCATATATAACTGCTTTCACTAAATACTTCAGTAAAACGTGGTTTGCGAACCCATGTTCTCTATGGCGATTATTTCCCATTAAACTTACTATCACTTACTATTATCGAATTCGGCAACACCCGGTATATAATTGGTTAATAAGATTTTTCCGAAATATAGAGAATAAGTAGTTTATGTGCCCTCAAACAGGGGGGAATAGAGGTTCATCTCACAAACCAGTCGTTAGCAAACAGTTGGTCGTCTATGAAGGTGTAGTGAAAAGGTTTTTGTGGTCAAATTAAAAATATTAAAAATAATGAAAAAGGAAAATAAAACGTTAAGTTTTAATTTACTGATTATTGTTTGTTATACGTTTTTATAAGCTTCATTTGTATGTAACGAAATATCTGAATTCGATTTTTACCCATTTTAAAAGGTCAAATTAATTCGAAATTTTGCACACTTGACAAGGATCTATGACAATACAATAAATTCATAATTTTTCCATTGTCCTGTTCAGGATCATTAAGAATAACGATTTCCAGATTTGGCGACTAATTCCATATTTGGTGACTAAAGGATTAAGGTACAATCTTGAAGGAACACCTTGAAGCGAACAGGATTACAACAGGTGCAACAAGCGAAATAAAAGTGTTTTTATGTGAAAACGGGAAGGGTGCGTCAGCAATTTCTTACAAAAAAAAAAAATGCCCAGTTTTTCTGAAAATGGAAATAAAAAAGGACTCGCGCATGTGAACAAAATATTTTTTGTTCTATTTGCTAAACTCAGAAATAAAGTATGTTTTTCTAAATTCTCTTGTCATATCTGTGGGATGAAACATTATCCATAGCTTCATTTCACCAAAATAGCTGAGAATTGATTCAGAGGCCACCGGATTAAAAATAATTCCTCACAAACTCTTCCATTCAAAACGTGTACTTCTACATCTAATGCTGATGCAAGTTTCAGACAGAAAATTGAGCTCTTTTTTAGTTAAAAATACCTTTGACTTTACACCTTTTTTTCCGCATTAAATATTTCAAATCTAGCTCTTCTAGATTGCCTTCAGTTGGTTGATCCTGCATTTTGCAAACTAGGCCATATCGACACATTAATAGGTTACCAATATGTATTCCAGATTCTAGAAAATAACGCATTTATATAACGAATTTAAGATTAATTCGTCAATGAATAAATGATAGTTTAAAGAACAAAAGAGACACGCTTTTATTGTAGATCGAACTAAAAAATAATAAACAAATTATAGTTTTAAAAACAACACGCTTTAATGGTTAATGGAACCAAACTGTAAAAAAAAAATTCTTAATATAAGAATAAAATGATTAACGAGAAAATTAATGTCATTGTGGTAAAAGCGTGTGGGGTGCTTTTTACTACATTTTTACACTAACTCTGCATTTCGGAATAGAACTAGAAAGAAATTATAACAATTAATATCGAGCACTCACAATGCCAATCTCTGATCTAGGCATTTGAATGAAAACTTGAAAGCATTTCTGGACAGAATATCGGAACATTTCAATCAAGGGATTCTTGATTCGACATAAAAAATTAATTTTTATATGCCTTATACATCAAAGAGATATTCCAACTTAAGATAACTTTCAGAACGACTGGTAAACTCTTTAGAATTCACAAATGTTTGTGAAAATTTTATCCGGCAGTGAAAATTAAGTGCTTTATTAATTCAAGTAAGTTTAAGAAAACAGTTAATATGTACAATGTGAAACCTAAACACCGCATAAAATATACAGAAAATCAAATAAAGGAAAAGATAACTCAATAACCTATTTAAAAATCGAGTGTTTACTTTATTTAATCATGCATATACCACATTTTTATTCCTTATCTATTTATACTGCATTATTTTAAAGAAATGTTTATATAAAATGCATCGCGCGGTAACTTCACACTTTATTAATCACTTAATTATAAGGCCTGCCTAAAACTGAAGCTTTTAAGAATAACCTAATACTATTGGGAGGAAAACTAAACAATAAAACAATAAAATTCTCGTGTACTTTTCAAAATTTACTACATGAACTCGTATATATTATTTGTTACTTAAAATCATATTACTTCCGTAATATGATACATCCAAGAGAAAAATTTTTGCGAAGGTTCTCAAGTAATTTCCATGAAATGAATTAGATTGGATGTTTGATCAATTTTCGTTTGATCTTTTGAATTACGAATCAGTTAGCGGTTAAATGAGAAGTTAAATCATGTTTCAATTGACGAAATAGTGCCTAATGAATTGAATTTTCTGACCGGACAAAAATTTTCGATATCGACTGGAAACGAATACGCCAATATGAAGAAAATAATAATTGATATTTTGATTCAATTAGCATCGACCTACGAATGTGAAATCATATTTTCAAAAGTAGTTTCCATTAAAACAAAATATCGATTTCGATTGAAATCTATTACTCGCAGCTGTCGACTTCCGATATAAAAGCGAAAATGACAGTAAAGCTAAATATTTTACACAAAATACATATAAAGTAGAAATTGTAAATAATAATAATAATTGAATGGAAATAAAGTAGAGCATATATAAATGAACATACAAAGCACATTACTAAGAAAAATACAATTTGAATAATAATGAAAATATAACTTGAATAACAATGAAAATACAATGCAAATAATAACAAATAATATTAAAAAAAAATTTAAGTCATTCCCTACTTAGATCAACAACAAAAAAATTTTATTTTAGCTACTTCTTTATCAAATAGTTACAATTACCATAAATATGTATATACCTATGACAGAACCACAACATTAAGTGGTAATTAATTTTTATTAATTATCATTAAAGTATCGTATTGTCATCCAAAACAATCGTGTATATAAAATTTCAGTTCAACTGAAAGATTTAAAACGAGAGAAAAAAACATTTTCAAGTTTTGACACAAGTCGCCATAATGGTCGCTAAGCCGCCAAAAATGATGCCATCGTGGCTGCGTATTTGTAATTCTTCGAATAATTAGTTTTAACCAATTAATTTTTATTAGTTATAATTTATTTTCTGTATTGTCATCCAAAATAATCACGTATATAAAATTCCAGCTCATTTGAGCGATTTAAAATGTATTTTATTAACGACTGCAAATTCCACCAAGATAAATAAATAAATAAATAGAGAGTACGAGTTAATAGTGCGTGTGTGTGTGTGTGTAGGAATTGATAAAGATACAAATCCATCCAAATATTGTTTTCACTTTTAATAGAAAAAATTGAAAGTTCACTCTTCAATTGTTTTATTCAAAACATAGGTATATTCAATAAGAATTTTATAAGAATGTTTAATTTTAAATAGCTTAAATATTTTTACCAGCTCAATGTTTCCGCGATCGTTTTAGTTTCAAATATTTAAAAACACTTTAGGAGCTTACCCAGCAAAATTCAAATTCCCCTACATTAGGCACGGATATATATCTAAGTTTCTACGTGCTATTTTAAAACCTATTTCAAAACAAGCGGTGCGGGTCGTACTTAAATTATAAATAAATCCCGATAAATATTTAAATCAGATGCATTTTCAGTGTCGCTTTCCGTAAAGAATCTTAATGAGAATTCTCTTTCCAGCAATTTCTCTTTAAATTTGCATTTAGCAACAAAACTGCAAGAAAGCGAAAACACATCGCTCACTATAAATAATTGAACGTAAAAACACTTTAGGAATTCTAGCTTTAGTATCATTTCAGTTAATGAGTTTGGAATGCTACGTAAGTAGACTAATTTTGGTGGCAATGTGGCAACATAACCGTATGTTTAGTGTGAAGTGTGTCAGGTACGGAAGCTAAATATTTGGTTAATCTTTTAACAAAAGTAACTTAAGGAACGTAAGATTTACGTTTAACAGAATCTAGGAAACACACAGAGGGACTACAATATCGGACCAAAAGTTTAATACTGGTATCTTAGTACCGGGATACCGGTTTTAATACCGGTAGTAGAAATTTTAGAAAAAGAAAGAAAACATAGATTTTTTTTTATTTGACAGTTTTACTAGAGAGTGTAAATATCGCACAAAATAATTTTTAACTTATAAATTATATCAGTATATAAAGAATCACAAAAAAGTAAAGGAAAATCTTATTTATTAAAATCACAAAAAAAGTTTTAATATCACTATTTAATCTGTGGCACTATTACAAATTTTGAAAATATGATCTTAAAAAACATAATGCATCAATTGTACTGTCATTAACCCTGGAATGTAATTTTGTGCAAAAATTACCACATGTCAACGACACTCTTACGGCATCTACGCTAGTTTGTGGAACTGCTGACAATGCGCGATATACTTTTTCCAAGTATTTACCTCAAAATTCCGCATATTTTCAAATAAATTGATTTCTCGTCGGATGGTTGTGGATATAGCCGATTTATGTATTGTATTTTGGTTTGTTGAGTTTTTTTTTAATCATTGCTAATTCAAATTTGTGTTCAAGAGAGCATTCGTTTTCACTATTGACATTAAAGTCAGCATCATATTCAATAACTGAAGCAAATTCTTTAAATGGGGATATGTTTGTGGGTAAAATAATTTAAGAAAACTTGCTATAAACTTGATCAAATTTGAATTGGCTAGTCTCTTTTCTTCTTTGCCATTTTTATTTTTAAAATCATTATAAATATGAAAATACCGTAAGACATTCTCTATTTTGGAGACAGTTTAAAATTTCTATTAAATACCGAAAAAACGGTTTTTAACTTGTGAATACCGGTATTACAAAATTATACAAAAGGCTCGAAATACCGGTATTCGGTATCCCGTTATTACAATCCTTACCAAAAAACTATAACCATTATTTTCATTTCAATATTAACTACTTGTAAATGTTCAAATTCTAATTAATTGACGTTGCTGGAAGATTTATTTTTAAACTTTTTTTAGTAATAAAAAGCAAGTATTTTTATCATATATAGCTGTGCGTGTGTATTATATACATATACCAGCCGTTACGCACGTGCTTCACTGTGTATTTCACGATGTATATATATATATATATATAATATATATATATATATATATATATATAATATATATATAGATATATATATATATAAACTATTGATATCTATAGCATTAAGAATTCAATTGGATTGAAAAATATATTTAAAGCTCTAGCTTTCGCCTCTTGATATAAAAAGAATAGAACTTATAATTGATAATTTCTAATAATCTCTGAAATAGAAATAGAAAGTTTTTTTGTAACGCCACTTAACTCACCACAACGCCACTTGATGGTCAATTTTTGTAAAATTAATTTTGTACCGGATGTCTATATACTCCATGAAATGAATCGGTTTACCAAATTTTAAAATTGTTCATTTAATAGTTTAAAAATGGATATCATTACTTATAACACCCCTTAAGCCCCCCACAAAGCAACTTGGGGGGCAATTTTCGTAAGAACCATTTTTTAGTGGATATGTACCCCATGAAAAGAATCTGCTTACCAAATTCTAAGATTTTACGCTAATAGATTAAAAATGGAAATATCTGTCTACCATGCCCCTTGAGGGTCGATTTTCGTAAAAATCATTTTGCACCGGACTTGTTCTACTCCATGAAAGGAAACTTCATACCCAATTTCAAGACTGTATGTCTATTAGTTTAAATAAGGATATAATTATATAACTCGCCATAAGCCCCTGCAGCGGCCCTTGGCATTCGAATTTCACAAAACCCATTTTGTAGGGTATATCTACTCTATGAAAGGAATCTGCGTACCACGTTTCAAGACTGTATATTTAATAGTTTAATAATTGAACTAATTATTCATAACGCCTTTTAAACAACCGTAATGCCCCTTCGGGTTCGATCTTTGTAAAATCCGTTCTTAGCAGATGCCTACTCCATGAAAGGAACTTGCCTACTGAATTTCTAGTCTGTACGTTTAATAGTTCCGGAGATATCGTGATTAGTCAGTGAATGAGTGAGTAAGTCGCTTTTCTCCTATGTATACATTCATGGACAAAAAAATTAGAGCACCAAGAAATAATTGCGAGGTTGTAACAAAACATGTCGATGAGATATGCAAATTATTAGAAATTCAGTGTGATCACGCATTACGTATAGCTGGTAGAAGGCGTTTAACGTCATTCTCCGAGGAGTATAAAACAGGTAACCAAGGCTTGTTTGAGTGTGCTGAATCGTTTACAAAGTAATAGCTGAAATAGACATGCAATTACACCGTTTTCGAACACAATTTGAGCAGCTGTCGCAGTTTGAGAAAGGGAGAATCATCGGCATGATGAAAGCTGGGTGGTCCGCTAGACGAGTAGCTCATCAATTAGGCCGATCTGATTGTGTTGTGAGGATTTGTTGGGACCAGTGCATCCGAGAGATGTCATTTGCACGAAGAACATGCTCAGAGCGCCCTCGACACACCAGTCGTTGAAAAGACTGCCGCATCGTAAGAAATGCACGCGTACAGCCAACAGCTTCATCGACTGTTATCCAGGGACAGGTAGCACCTTCACTAGGGGCCCCTGTGTCTTCTCGAACCATACGAATGCACCTGGCTGAAAGACATTTGCGATCGCGGCGCCAATTACGTGTGCTTCCCTTGACGCCCACCCACCGACACCTCCGTTTGGACTGGTGCCACGCACGAGGAAACTGAACTGCAGCGAAATGGAACTAGGTTGTCTTTAGCGACGAATCGAGATTCATTCTCAGCAGTGATGAAAATCATGTGGAGACCCCATGGTAAACGCCTCAATCCTGCCTTTGCTTTACATCCACAAACCGCTCCTACAGCTGGTGTGATGTTATAGGGTGTCATTGCCTCAATACACGGTCTACCCTAGTACTGATCTGTGGCACCATGATATCCCAGCGGTATGTCCATGACATCCTGCAACCATATGTGTTGCCACTCATGGAACTGTTCCCAGGAGCCATTTTTCAACAAAACACGGCTTCACACGGCAAGGGTGTCACAAGACTGTCTCCTCACGTTTACTACCCTTTCTTGACCTGCCCGATCCCCAGATTTATTTGTTTCCAATCGAGCATATCTAGGATCATTTGGGACGGAGAGCTGGGCATCCCACGAGTCTGAATAAACTAGAGGCAAGGTTACAGCAAATATGAAATGAAATATCTCAAGACATCATGCAGAACTTGTAGGCCTCAATGCCCGATCGTATCGCATCGTGCATTTGCGCTATATATAGAGAGAGGAAGTTCAACAGGACATTAAATCCTCCGTTCTTTTGCCTTTTTCTTTGAAATAAATTATCCTTTTTCTTTGATTTTCTAGTCATTTACTTATATCAAAGTAGTCATTATGTATGTAAAATTTCGTTACATTTTGACGATTCCTTCTTGGTGTGCTAATTTTTTAGTCCATGAGTGTATATAGATATATGTATGCATATAAGTGAAAACTATCATAAACATAATATATATTTTTATGTATAGATAATGATCTATGATTCAATAGGACCAGATATAGTTTGTCAACATGAAAATTTCGATACTTTACTTTTTCAAGAACACCTGTTATAAACACCTTTGCAATAAATTTGGTCTGATCCTAGAATTAAGGAAATAACATATGTCGAACAATTTTTTGTTCAGTTTCTAAAAACTTATTTGTTATTCTTTATTCATTTACAAGGCAGAATTATGTATCAAACGTTTAATGATTCTAAATTTCTTAATTTTTATAAGCCGAATAGAGCGATAGGTGAGAAAGAAATTCTCAAATACATTTCCGAGTTGTTTCCGTTGTTTTTTCCTGTTAAATTTATATAACAGCATTCCAAACTTTTATATACACAATATTTATTAATTGTGAGTAGAGATTTTGTTCTTGGGGGAAAGGGAGAAAAACCGTATTACATAAGCAAATATGTTTTAATTAAATTAAAAAGTTCAGCTTTAATTATGTATCAAAACATAGTACACATCGTTTACTTTCATAACACATTTTTTTTACATTATTCATAATACACAACTTAGTATCATCAATATTCAACGCTCAAACTACGATCATTATCCAAACTTTCAGCTCATAATTTAAAAATTGTGTACAATTTGTTTTGATCGAAATAGGAATAGAATTCTTATCTAAAATTCATAACAAATTCTGTAAACTATCTTAGAATTCTTATTTTTCTATTATTATTTGTTGTGCTCTACGAAAGAATGCTTTCTATAGATAAACAAACATCAGGAAATTCAGAGATGAACTTGCACAATGAATGTTTATATTCGGTTTTTGAAAACAAACTCTGAGTAATAGCAAAATATGATCAGTTATTCCGGATAATGTTACTTAGAAAAAAATTATAAAGGTTATTTATCTCTCTCACCCTTTAAAATAATTTCGCTGTAACATCTAATTATGAATTCTATTTGATGAAATTTCATATAAATAACAAATTTTTTTGATGGTATATATATTTTTTCGGAAAAAAATGTCAAGCGCATGAGGAAAGAAAAAAAATTAGTATTTGAACTGATTGGTTGTGATATATAGAGTGTCTCAAAATCATTGGGACAAACTTTCAATAGAGGTAGTGGACATCACAATGAATTAGATTTGCCCAGCAACCATTGTTTGGAAAGATCTTCGTTCGGTTCTAGGTGGCATGACATAATTTACAAGAGCATTTTAAGATGCAGACCTGAATTACCGCTGTCATTTCAGCTGTCATCACTTCCAGAGGAGTATGGAACATTTTACAAATACCGTGCTGGCAAATACGCACCGGATTTACAGATTGGCGGGAGGAACTGTATTAGCGGCAGAGAGATTTATCGCGAAAGGTTTCCCACAGAGAGCTGCACCGGACTGCCAGATATTTGCGAATTTGCGTCACAATTCGTGTAAACATGGATCATTACAATGTAATGGGCACAGTAAGAGCATGCCACGCAGTCCAACTGGCAACAGTATCAAACACATTTTGTTCCTTTCATGGAACAAAATGTTCTGGATACCATTCGTATGAATCCGAGTACCATGTTGGGAGTTCAAGTCACTCTTGGATCGCCCTCACCAGGCCTATTACCTCGTAATTATTCATATTCCCAGAAATTGAGATGCAAATTAATAAGCATCCCGCGGTTTGGTACATCTCTCTGCGGGTACTTTTCGTGAAACTATATTTCTGCTGCTCATGCATTTATTTCTGTCCAATCATAAATCAAGCGCATATCCGCCAGCTAGGTGTTTGTAAGACGTTGCATACTACTGAGCGGGCGATGACAACTCAAGTGACTGTGGTAATGCAGTTTTTTTTCCTTAAATGCTCTTGTAAAAGAGCTCCTAATGCCGAACAAAGTTACTTTCGACCATGGATTGTTGTGCTAATCTGAATCCTTGTGATGATGTTCCTTTAAAGTTTGTTTCAATGTTCCTGTGACAACCTGAATATATATATATATGCAGGCCCAAGGCCTGCTGGTAAAATGAGAAGGGCATCATCTCTAAAATACTTCTTTATTTTGCTTCAATTACACATAATCCAACATGGCGGCCCTTTGGCACGCCACCGAGTAGAACAATAAACAAGACTTCGGCGAGGAGTCACCAGCTAAGCCTTTTCGAGTATGTGTTCTTCCTTGTCAGCTGTCGCTGGGCATATGGCTCGCGAATCGAACCTCTATCTCATATCATAGGTGTTAATGTTGCCTGAGGGAGTAGCATTCCTTGGTGGAGAGGGAACAACCTGATTGGTCGTTGGTACGTGGAGAGAGGGTGTGGCTATGATGAACTTGGAGAGACAAAGTCAAAGTTGTGAAAAAGTCCATCCTGGAATGGCTGATAGGCTGCCTTGTGATTGGACGAGGGGGATGAGGGAAATGACTCTGGATTGGCTGCCCTGAAGTTAATGAGAAAATTACAGAATGGGAAAGTTTCCTGTGTGGGTGAATTGAAAATTTAAGAATCAAGAGAAAAATAAGTAAATAATTAAAATTTTAAGAATTTTAAATTTTGCAGGTCATTTGCCAACAGGCAAATGAAGGAAATTAAAGTTTTGGCAAATTGTAGGAATCAAGGAGTATTCTCCTTGACCTTTTGGTATTGTCATGGGGAACATAATTTTCCAGATTGAGGATGTGGTAATTATTAGTGAGAAGTAATGATTTAAAAATTTAGTTGCAAGTTCCTTAATCATATTTTTAAATGTTTGAAGTATAAGAGTTTTATAAATATCTGAGTTTTTGAAGTACATATTCACATGAACAGAGTTCGCTCCACCTTTAAATAGGCTTATTTACCTTCAAATACTTACGCGATGTTAAAGAGTTCTTTCTGTCTTCATTTATTACTTACTTTATTTTGAAGCTAAACTTTTCAATTATGTTATATATATATATATACATGAATCAGAACTGAAAGTTATATGTTGAATTCATCGTACGATTGCGCCCATTTCTAAACTGAGCTGTGAATCGACATTCAGTATCCCATACGGTAAAAGACTGCGTTCAATTAAAAAATAAGTTTGCAAATGTAAAAGCCTTCAATTAATATTATACATCAATAGTTCCATACTATATTATTTTTAGTAAAATAAGCTGCATGGCAACACTAAATTTCTATATGAATTTGTTGAGAAAAGTAATTTTTTCAAATTGACGCAATATAAGAAAATTAAAGGAACGATAAGGTTTTTTTTCCCTCTGCAGGGCAAAATGAAGAAAATGTTGACGAAGAGTGAAAATAAGGTAAAAGATGAAATTGTTTATTCTTTTACAACTTTTTGATGAATTGCCATTTCATGAATTACTATCATTCACTCATCACTCAAATTCAAAACGAACATGAACGAACTGAGCTTAGAAACATTTCATCATTCCAAGATTAACTTGCTTCTTCCTGAACTGAAAGCAAACAATTCTACTCAAACTCTAATTATAGTAATATTTCTTTCAGAACAAACTTTTTTTCCTGCTTATTCAAGACGTTAATGAGATATAAATTAATTAGTTCATAAAGTAAAAATGATTTGAGGAAACGAAAAAAATGCCTTCATTTTCTTTCTGCATTGCTAAATTGTTGATTGAACATATCGGATTTTTTTTCCTTATTTGTATAAGGAGTTACAAAATTTTGGAAATCTCATTCATTTCATTTATGGAAAAAGTTGAAATTCTAATGTTCTGTGGTTCAGATTGAATATTTAAGGAGTGTGTTAAAAAGAGAAAGAGGCAAGCAGTTTATCGATATATAGAATAAAATGATTATAACCTAATCATAGTTTAGAAAAATCTGCAGAACAATTACAATTTTTGTAATAAATTGTTAGAAATTAGAATGCATACACTTTGTTAAATTAAAAAACAAAAATACATAATAGAGTTTTCTGTAGCAAACTGTAGGGTGAAAAAAACCCTCCAAGATTGAATTGAATTTTTCTATTATATTCCTTATAAACTTGCCATTCCTGTCGCTACCTGTAGAAATCCACCTTTAAATACGTCATCACACATTACGCAAGCGTGTGTATTTGTGTGTATTTTCATTTTTTTTACGGTAATAAAATATGTATTCTATATTCGTAATTCTTAATTTTCTTTTCATTTGAATTTAACTTACCACTGATTCATTTGGGCATCCCATATATCTCAGAAATTAAATGTCAATACATATTCAAAAAAAAAATTCACTTAAATTATGGATTAAAAACTTTAAATAAAATCTAACAAATTGGTTCGTGGTCAAAATTGCTGTCTTGGATATCAACAAAAACAGCTAACATTTTTCCCTTTCACCCCACTCTGGTGTGGTAAATCTACTTATTGCGAAAAATAAATATGTTAAAATCAAATTTATTTTGTCTAAAAAGCTAAGTGAATTTATTTCCTTAAGCCAATCACTATTCCAAAAACATTTTACTCAACTGTACCTCTAAAAATAAATCACTCGTTAGAGTTCAAAGCATTTAATGTGGGTCTGAGTAAATTATTGAATTACTGCGAAGCATAAAGTTATAGGAATAGTTTATGTTAGATGTTTTGTTTGCCAACACATATATGTGTGGTTCTTTTTTTACCGTTATCGATAATACATACACACACTTATATATACACAGGTCAACTAAATCATTGGGACCAAAAATTTTATTCGATAATTACCTGTTTTTCGTAAAATTGGGTTCAAAAAGCACAATTTTTCTTTTTTTTTTAGTTTTGACAAATTCTATAATAAGTAACTACTCAAACAGAGTTAAAAATTACCCGCTTATAATTCAGAAGCTAAAAGTAGTATTAAAGTATTTTACTTAATTGGAAATTTTAAAATAATAATAGATGTTTGACAATCACTTTGATTGCTGACACGAAAGAATTCTTTTTCGACTTTATACAGAAAATAAAATACTGATACATTTACATCGTGCTACTTAAGGAAAGAATTAGAAAATATAAAAGATTTGCTAATATTTTCATTATTTATTTCTGCATCAGAGAGAATCTCTATTTATGCTCCCGCTAATCAACTACTTCATTAACTTCAGTTGCTAAGTTAAACAATCTCACTTTTCTCTCCAGAAAAAAAAATCAAATGGTAAAACCTCTCAAAACATCCCTTGCGCTGTAGGATGAGAAGACATATAAAATAAATTTCCTTTCCTATTTAGATTTCACGCTATAGGTTACACTCATGACTCAACTTCACCTGCAATGTCGAAAAATCGACTGCAACCTTTCCCGTCAAAATTTACTGCTTACAAGTAAAGTTTTATTTAAGTTCCGTACAAAAAAGATCTATCGCTTAAAATTAAATCTATTTTTTTCTAAAATAATAAAACATTATTGCTTTTCAAATAAATCATTAATTAAGGGGTTTATTATTCGTTAAATAAAGTTTTTTAGCCTTAATTTTAATCGAGAAAAAAGGAAAATTTATTATATTGCTAAATAGGGAAAGTTTTGAGAACTCTTCTGAGTTTCTTACATGCAGTTAATATATATTGTAATAAAATACCTTCGTATATTTTTACGTATTCGGTATAAATTCAGAGAAGTTTACCACTCGAATGAAAAAAGTTCATACATTCATACACATTTCACTATACAATAACATGATACCTGAAATCTGATATCACATAGTTGAAAACCTACCCAACCGTAATTAAAATGTTTGTTAATGTATTAATATACATTTTTCTCAAAATTGAACAATAGAACTTGAAAACATTTATTATGACAGGTTGTGAGATCAGGAAACACTGCACATTTGCAGCCTCTTAAAATATTTTGGATCCACTAGAAGGTGAGTCACCAGGGTTGCAATTATATAACCATATCCATCATCTTAATTATAAAGCTTTTCGAAACTTAAGTTTGTGATTCTATAAAAGATTGCTTCAAGTACAGACTGCAATTTATTCTCACGCAAGGGGTGACTGTAACGCACCTTACTTCGAAAAGTCTGACGACAAGTTTCACTCTGTGTATTCAACTCAAATGTTCATTTGTTTAAAATAACTCAAGCTTGGCGTGTTTAATGGCTGAAATAGTTAGTTTTCCTGTGTAACTACTTTCAGAAGTAAAATACCGCATTGTCCTTTATTTGGATCAATGATTTCCCGAATATGAATTCTTGTTTAAATTTATCTACGGAAAGGAAGATTTTCGTAAAGAAATGTTTATTTTTTAAAAAAGATTTTCAGAACAAGATAGTTCTCAACATATGAATTCAAAATACTATATCTAAGTCTTAATTCATATTCAGGGAAACATTATTAAAGTTCGACTTTCTGCATAATTTCTGTAGAATATTCAACGAAGTGTCACAAGTTTAATAATCTACCTGCGTAATTCTGGTTTCCTTTTTTTCTACATTGGTAATCAATCTTTGTAATCTAATGTGTTAAGTTATCTGACTACCCTAAAATCATGATTTTTTTCAAAAATTTACAAATTTTTTTTATGATTTTATTTTATAGACCATCTTATTGGCTTAATAAAAATACCAAGCTTTTTATTTTCTATTCACTAGAAAAAAACTACGTGTTTTAATAAAAGAAGATGCCATAACCTTACACAAAATGTCAAACTTTAAAATGCGTTTGACTAGAAATGAGTTTTTTTAGAAAAACTCAAACGGGGGGACATCGATTGCTCAAAAAGTTTTTAAAATAATTTGCTGAAATTTTTTGTGAATGTTTCGTATAACAGTTGAAGTGTTTTGACTTTCAGATTTATCAATAGCTGTTTTATTTCAAAATTTACAGTCCTTTATATGAATATAACCACTGTTTTTTTAAGAAATTTCATATAACAGCTAAGATAGAGTTCTCTAGTTTTTATAAAAATTAAAATATCTTTTATTCTGAAGGTCATTTCAAACATGAATAACAACGTAGCACATTAAAATTGAAAAATTGAAAATTTGTTCAAAGCATTTTTGTACAGAGCGGGCCCCGTTTATGTAATTTTTTGCACATTTTCACGAGGATTTCCCATTTTAAAAATAATAAAATTTTGTCTGTTTTCAATTTTACAATTTTTTCCCTTAAAATATATTAAATAAATCTAAAAATCACAAAAAAATCCCCATATCTCCATTTTTTCAAAAAAAAAGTTGTCGCAAGTAGTCGGATACCTTAAATGTTAACCAATATCTTGTACAGAAATCTTATATATGACTAATTTATTTGGTCTCGTTGCTATGAATTGGCATAAACATCGGAATTAAATTTAGGCTAACAGTAAAGTATAAAATCGACAAAAATATAGAACATAATAAATTCATAAGACAATACTGGTTTAGAACAGAATAAATTCATAGCAAAAATCAGTTTCCTTAAACATAATATAAGCATAGCAAAAATCATCGCCCATCCGGTATATTGGTTAGCAACGCTGACTGCTGTGCCGTAGGGTCTGTGTTCGAATTCGGGAGAAGACACGGATGTTTATAAATGCATAGTGCCTTCTCGGCATCGGGGTACTTTAAATAGCCGTCGAGCCTCAAGTCCTCTCGTGAGGTTGATGGAATGGGTAGAGATGTGAGAGGCCCCTGACCACCACCCACTGGGATGTCTTCCCAGAAAATTCGGGTGGAAACGAACCACACACACAAATGAAACCATACACCTGTATGGCTCTCAAAGCTATGGTTAACGGCAGACGTCACTCAGCCCTTTGCCATTGATGAATTTCGTGGGCCTCGAGCCGATCAAGTGGCATCAGTAACAACAGTATAACAAAAATCAAGTATGTAAACGCGTTTTTTTCTCGCATTTTTTGTTCAAATTTTAAACATAAATATTCAGAAATAAAAATAATAGAAATAATAAACTAAGAATTAAAGGGAATACAAAAAAGAACACCAACACAAAAGTCGCTTAATTTTCGTTTGGAATCGAAACTTAAAAAAAAAAGAGTCAAAAGGGAAAGCTGCGTTTTGGTTGCTTATTTTGTGTCTAGCACTCCACATGGATCCGGAATTGAGTGCACGGCAGCTTGCCAAATGAATGGCCTCCGAAGGAGGCACATGCCAATGTTGTAGGTTACTTAGCCGTAATAATTTACGGTTCCGGGGTGTACCAACGAGGAGGTGGATCCATATTGCACTGTTCTCTGTTGCGTTTGTTTGCAATTATCTTGTGATCCGCCATTGGAAAAAAAAACATTTTTTTTGCATGATATATTATTAATGTTAAAATAAAACTACTAGATTATAACGTATGAGGATTTAATGAATAGTAAATACAGAAGAAAATTTGTTTGGAAAATTGTACTTATCAAAACCAAATTTTTAAGAAAAATATATTTGCATTTACCTTTCTTAAGATTTCAGTGTGCCAGTAAAGTGTTAAATGCCGCATGCTCATTGCCAGCGACGTTTTAGTGAAGCCCCATGCTCAAATTCCGATTTTATCAAACATCAGTTTTTGAAAAGCACTGAGGCACATTGTCATTATCGGTGTACGAAGATAAGAGAGATAAGAGGGAGAGAGGTTTTTTTCCCTTTGGCATGGCAATACAGAAGGGAATAAATAATACAAAAGGAGAACAAATGATAAAACAATCTAAAACTCTAACAAAATTGACCGGAGTTCTCTTGCTCTAGTTCTGTACAATGTTCTAGTACAATGTACACAAACTTAGTTTCTAGATTATTCCGTCACAAATTATAAAAAAGCAGAAATACTTAAAAATTAACTGAATATTCACACATAACTGGTATATATATATATATATATATATATACATATTCTTGATTTTTTATATTATACTATTAATCTCCCTGGACATCAGATTCTCATTTATTATAGTTAAATATAAATATCACTCTGTAGATTTTTCATAACAAACCATCAACAAGAATATCATTTTTTCGTCACAAGCAGCAATCGAACAATACATATGTTTCAAGTTAGACGATTATTAAGATTTGGCTACTATGAAAACTGCAATTTCCCCTTTTCCACGTTACCCGAAAGTCTCAATTATGATCAGCAATACATAATCTCCAATTCATTTCGAACATATTCGTGGCCAGTAAAATAGTGAGTGGGCTATTAAACTTCCTAAGCTATTTCCCGTTTTATTCTGTCTGATTCGCTTAATGAATAGCCAGGAATTCCATAATGAATTGCAAGTATGGTAATTACCGCTTCACAGCAAATAATTTTGACCGCGTTCCCCAAATTGTAACAGTAATTAGCGTTCGGCCTTGAAATTGCCTGGATAACTGTGAATGCGAACGATATGCAAATAAAGTGTACGCTAAGAGGGTAATGGCCATCGTGTGCTCTTGAAGGAGGAGGGCTCTTGGAGAGCATGGTGACAGCTGAGCTGTCAAAAGACAAGGTGGAATATCGTGTAGAATAAATGTGTTTCTCACTTTTCTCCAAAAGTATTGTATGCACTTCTTAAACTAATCATTGCACAAATGCGATATTATATTATTTTTCTCTATTAGTACAATTGAATTCTAATAAAATTTTTAAAAGAAAATACAAAGGTCGCACTTTTCTATCAAATAAATGGGTATTTTTCAATCCCTACACTATTAGCTCACACTCTCTATATATTTATTTATTTATTTATCTTCGTGGAATTTTAAATCGTTAATAAAATACATTTTAAAGCACTCAATTGACCTGAAATTTTATATACATGATTATTTTGGATGACAATACAGTAATTTAAATACAAATAATAAAAATTAATTGATTAAAACTAATTATTCAAAGAATTACAAATACAGCCTTGTTGGCATCTTTTTTTGGTGACTTAGCGGCCATTTTGGCGACTTGTGTCTAAACTCGAAAAGGTATTTCTCACGTTTTAAAACGTTCATTTGAGCGTAAATTTTCTATACACTATTGTTTTGGGTAAAAATAAGATAACTTAATTATAATTAATTAAAATTAATTGACTGCAACTAATTAGTTAAAGAATTACAGATACGGCCACGTTGGTTTCATTTTTAGAGACTTGGGTTAAAACTTTAAAAGATTTTTTTTTCTCACGTCTTAAAGCATTCAGTTGAATTGAAATTTTATATACATGATTGTTTTGGATGATAATATGATACTTTAGTGATAATTAATAAAAATTAATTACCACTTATTGTTTTTATTTGTCATATGTACATACATATTTATATTAATTGTAACTATTTAATAAAAAGTAGCTAAAATAAAATTTTTCTTTTTTGATCTAAGTAAGAATTGATTTAAAAAAAAGTCTTTTTTTATATTACTTATTTGTTTTGTTTTGATTTTAAAATCTTGTCATTTAATGTTTACAATTCAATATTTCTTAATGGAAAAGTTTCTGTAAATCAATTGACAGATTATAAAAGTAATTAAGTTAAATTTACGAAGGTGTTCTATGTAACATAACTTTTTTAAAAAGAAAATTGTTTTCTCACTCTTACGAATATAATAAACTTGAAAACAGATTGAGATTTTAAAAGTTGGGATTTCTTAGCGTATATTGATCGTGCATTCTCCAAAAATATTTTTTGAATTAAATTTGAATGGTTTTCAAAAAATAAAGTTAAGACATTCTCCGCATACACACATATATATATGAATGAGTGATTGAATATTAACGTCGCACTGTTCAGCTACACGAGGGATTTTTGCGACGGACCACGTAATTTTGAATCATGGTCAAGTGACATGGACGACTCCTGAGAGCTGGCACCCCCCTCTCCTAACTACCACACCGCACCAATGGGAGGACGCGTTTCAGTTCTCGACAGATTTGTCAAGCATTGCTGCCCTACACGGACGGTCTTTAGTGGTACTGGGCTCGAACTCTTGGCATGCCACCCATGATCCGATACCTTGACCACTGTGTTACCGCAGTC
>BMAV01008946.1:81829-104920 GCA_019973955.1 Trichonephila inaurata madagascariensis
GTTGTATTAAATATGAGAGAAAAATCGGTCAAAAATTGTGAATTGAATTATTGATAGGATGCTCTTTGGTGAGTTTTTAATGATTTACGCTGTTCATTTGTAAACATACTGGTTTTTTAATTTGAACTTTCGGATTTTAGACATTTTTTTCTACCTATACAACTATTTTAAAGATGGATGCATCATCTTTGGTGTTCGATGGTTCACTTATATTGTGCACTTGATTGTTTTAGAATTTTAATGTTATAATATCTTTTAGAATGCGATGGCGAATAGTTTTATTTTTCAAGTTTAATGGCTTAATTTTTACTTTTTAATTTTTAAATTTTTGAGAATTGGAAATTTTTACGATTAACTTACCAAGTTGCAATAGGGGGAAGGTTGGCGCCATCAAACTAGTTTAAGCCCACTTATCGGTCCTAAGTCCGATGTGTCACATGGATATTTTATAAAATTTTTATTTATAATTTTTTAATTTTGTTTGAAAACGTTGGAATTTTATCTTCTATATTTACCATTGATATTTTGAAATGGGATTTAATATGATAAGATTCATATAATTTCAATTTTTTAATTGATTATTATAAGTTGTGATTAACTTATACATATTTAAATATATATATATATGTGTGTGTGTGTGCGTTCGTGCGTGCGTGTGTGTGTGGTAATTGTCACCATTGACAATGATTTCTGTTATGAAAGGATAAGGCATGGCCAGTGGAAGGGATTTCTTAATATTGGATCCATTTTTAGTTATTGATGATGCATACTGATCAGATTGATAAGGCAGTCTTGTTCTTATTTATATTCGTTTTATTCCACATCTTGAAACACGTAGGCATATTTAACATAAAGTATGGAATGGACGACACATTACAGAACAAAGAAAATGAATACATGACGCTTTCGTGAAAGGACAAATGCATGTCCTTTCATGCATGGCGATCATGTACCCTGATCATGCGTGGTAAAAGGACAAATAACAGAAGGGCAAAATTTCCAGAAATTTTGCAACATATACTCAGCGAGAAATCACATGATCAGGGTGAGTGGATGGATGTAATTCCGAAAGGCCCCGTTAGGTTGTAGCTAGTTAAAATAATTAGACAGTTATCCTGAAGGACTGGACTATAGACAAATCCAAAGCCATTAAATATTAAATTACTAGGAATTATTATTATATATATATATATATGACAAATGTTGAACAATAACGCATTGTAGGGATTTTAGCAATAACATAGTTTAAGAGAAACTTGTGTCGATAAAAGAAAATGAATCGCACAACAATGTGAATTATCGTTGTTTCCAATTACCTTTTCTACAGTAGAAATGGAGAAGTATGTCCTTTTGAAACTAAATTTATTTAGTGTACATTGATTTTAACACAATGATAATGCATTTTCTATTTATTGATATCTTACGAAATTTATTTTAAGTGTGATATCTCCAATTCAGACACATGATATATCGAAGTAAAACATGTTACAAACATTTATTACTTCTAACTTATTGGTAAATGTTACTATCGTATGTAATGAGTATTAAATATTTAATACATATTAAACGTAATAAGTCTGTTGATGGTTTTTGATTTCCATAAAATTCAGTATAGGCATGAGAATGAGGGGCAAACAAAACCTGTTTTTTTTAAATATAACTCGCAGTTTCGTGGCATAATTTTATGTACTTTCATCTCAAAATTTCCATTTTTGATATAGTTAAGAAGGAGGTATTTTAAACAGCTTTGTTTCTATTTTAAAATGTGCATATTGCCTTGCTGGTATTGATTTGGTAATGACTTGTTTTCGTGTAACAGGAATTTCCTTTTTTTACTGTAATTTTCTCCTTAAAACATTGTATTTGCCTATAATGCACACATTTCGTCATTCACATTACATTCATTAAATTGTTCATATTGTACTTGCAATAAATAGAAAATGGAATATAAAGGGTAATATTTTTTAAGCAAATGCATAATTTTCCAAACAAATATTATAGAATAATGTGATATTGTTTGTTTTAAAACTTAAATTTGCTGTTTTTATATTCAATTTCTAATTCAAATTACTGATAACTAAAATATTAAATTTTTAAAAACAATTGGAAGTATACTTAAATACTATCAATCCCATTTTATAAATGTGACAATTACAAAAAGAACATTGATAGCACAGTTCAGTAGAGATTAGTTGTTAAATTGAAATAAATTTACAAATACTTTAAAAATATTTAAATAAATATATTTTCGTTTCATACCTTATCTTTAATGTTATCATCGATTTCTCATTCAAAATACAGAACATTAAGATATCCAATTGTTTTAAAAAATATTAGAAGCGTATTTAAAAACACATAGGAATTTGTCTTTTTTGTTCGGGTACAAACCAACGCATAAGTATAAATAAAAATATGAATTATTTAACTAAGGGATAAAGAAACACATTTATCAAATAATAAAGTAGAAATGTCATTTTAGTTACATATTGAATTTAATATTCTGTGTAATATACAAAATTTATAAAAAATGACATTTTTTTTTATTTTTTTTTTTATTTTTTCCTCCATATACACTATTCGGAATGTTTTACCTAATTCATAAAGAAAATTTAACAAAATTTCCTTCGAAGGTTAAAAAAGCAACACGTGGGCAAAGATAAAATCAATTATGTTACTAAAGCGCCCGGAATTTGGTTACCTAAGTGAAAGATAAAATAACTTGATTAGGTAGTTTCCGAATGTGTAAGAATCGAATTAGAGCACTATGCAGTCTAATTGGAGTTAGCTTTCTTGAGTTTGCCTAAAAGAAATTCTCACACTTCTGCAAGAAAAAAACTAATCGCATTAATAAATAAATTCACTTTTCTGCCTCTGATTCCGTAGAGTAATGTAATAAACTCAGATCATTTTGTTTCATAAGTATATTCAATGCAATTTAACGACTTTGCGTAAGTAATAAGGTATGGCAATACTAAGGAAATCGTGAATCTAAATAATTCATTCACTGTTATGCTGTAAAACTATTTCATAAATGTTTAAATGAAAAATATACAATATTTTTAAAACCAGAAAGGAAAAAATTAAAGTGTAAGAAAACAGATAATTGCTTACATAATTTACAGTGCTGTCGTGAAATGATATTTTAGTGATAAATGCCTTTCCATTAATGAGTAAATAAACACAGAACCAGCGTTTGCCTCTTAATATAAAAAACTATTTTAATATTATTCGAATTAATGTAATTGAGATTAAAATCATCATTGTCTCGTTCAATATATATATATATATATATATATATATATATATATATATATATATATAAATCAGAGGGCTTATGTTTTTAAGGAAGCACCTTTCTTTCTATTCAGAATTTTGAGAATCTACTTAAAAATGTTTAATTATTAATCACTATACGTCTATTTCAATTTTCAAGATTTGATGAGAAATACCACTGATAAGGTTCTGGCACCTTCGAATCACTGATGTGAAGGTTACTTTAGGAAGACATGATGCTCGGCTTGAAAGGTCCGATAGTCGTTTTGGGAGAGTCCAAACGAATTAGAGGGACTGCGTTGGAGTGACTTGGGGCGTCGTAGAGCGTCTGTGGTTTCCCCTTTTCGTCTCTTATAAGGTGGGATTTGTCCCTCCTTCAAAAGCAACACGTGACGCAGAATCACTTCTGTTTGGAAGTAGTTGGAAAAACTATTCGGCTGTTGGTCCTTGTCACCTCTCGGGTGGTCTTTGAAGCGGGATGTTGGCATGGGAACCGCACCGGTCACTTCTCTGTCTTCTGGAAAAAGGTAGGCGAAAGTTTGCCTTGCTTTAGAACATAAGCGTAGAATTGCCCTGTCTTGGATAGTTTCCCAAGTGAAACTAAGTGACCGTTGGGATGTCATTAGTTCCCTAGCAGGAAATTGGTATTTTGGTGGAGACCGCTGCTGATTCTTACTAAGAGTACCCGATAGTAAGAATTTGTTCTATAAATAATGTGTGGTGTGTGAATAAAAATGTAATTGTAAGCGTAAGATTACGATAAAATAACGATTAGGTTATACATTCTTAATCATAATAAAATAGTACGTTTGTGCGTTTTTGCTAACTGAATTCAGAAATTTTGATGCAAAATACCTGAAGTGTATATAAGTAACAACTTTGGTATTTCTAGACAAATTTCTAGTCCTCGACAGCCGAGTGATCATGATTGAGATTTCTTGGTCAGGGTTTTATTTCTTTCTTTTTTTCATTAAATAAGGAACTTGAATCTTAATGCTGTTAAAAAAATAACGATGTACTCAAGCTGTTGCACATTAAACTTTTCATGCTTCAAACTTCTCACGTTGGTACAGTGTAAACGTTTATGGGTCGGAAAGTCAGTCTAAAAGCCATTCTAGTTACCTGAGTGTGATCAAAATTAACGACCACCATCCCCAATAACACTCATTTTGCTTAGGTCTGGTCATTGAAAAAAAATTAATAAGACAGCTCAAATCTGCATTCTCTCTATTTTTTTTTTTAAATGTCTTTAATATTAATAATGTAAGTTTTAATTCATGCAGTATTAACAAATATGTTTTAATCTTTCGCGTTATGAGACACCGGGTCAAAATTAATGGATTTATAATTAGTTTAAATATATAATTGCCACCATTACATTTAAAAATGCTTCCTTCATATAAATGAATTAGGTTAAAATTAAGGTATCTGACTACGTTCGGAACCGTGATTTTAAAAAAGCGCATAAATGGATAATTTTCACGATATTTAGTGTCACTCAGATTAGAATACATGCATAAAATTCTTTAAGGACATTTTGACAAAAAAAATATATAAATACAATATTTTGGCAAAAAATTAACTCAGAATAATCTTATTTCAAAATGTTCTCCTTTTGTGAAAAATGCTTCCATTATAACAATATTTTGCCTGTATATATCTCAGAACTCTGTACAGAGGCTCAATTAGAATTTTTGAAAAATTCACATTATTTTCAGAGTTACCACCCATTGAAATAATTATTGACGTTCTTTTCTTAAAATTGCTCCCCTCTGTTGTCGTAAAATATAGATAAACCCACTTCTAAGTTATATCTTTCGAAAATTCTAATTGAGCCTCTGCACAGAGATCTGAGCTATATACAGGCAAAATATTATTATAATAGAAGCATTTTTCACAAAAGGAAAATATTTTGAGAATGCGTCACTCTATGTTCATTTTTTGTCAAAATATTGTACTTAAATAATTTTTTTTTGCCAAAATGTCCTTAAAACAATTACATACATGTATTCTAATCTAAGTGACTCTAAATATCATGAAAATTATTCATTTATGCGCTCTTGCAAAATCACGGTTCCGAACTTAGTCGGATACCTTAATAAATAGGTTAAAATTATTGAGTTCTTTGTTTCAGTTTCATTTTCAGTTACACTAAAGAACAAATTTGAGATTTCAGATTTTGTATTTAATATAAAGTTAATAACTCAATCGAATTGTTGGATTTATAAAGATGAATGACATTAATTTATAGTACTTCTTATTTTTGTTAGTGAAAGGTATGATTTTCTTGGTTGTTACCATTTCGGTGTTAAGAGATACACAACTATAACTTTTCCCAGGTATAGTTATATTAAACATTTTATCCACCATTAAGTACTTTAAGTGTATTCATTCCAGTATATATGTTCCAGATTTTTCTTTATATTATTATATTGCAAGGTAATGCCAGATCCAAAATACTACACCATTTTAAGTTACTGAACAATATGGACTCTTATAAAAAATCAAGCTTTGTTTAGATGGTCTAAATGATTATGCAAATCTAATATCCTTTACATATGGAAATTCGATGAAACTTATGAAGCACTATGAAAGCTACAGAAAATGCTGTAACTTCATTCTACGAACAATGTACTTTATTCCAAGAACTCTAATGTCATGTCTTCAAGCGGAAAACATTTTCTCTTTCAATAATGCTAGCACGATAGTTTTTCCCATTTAGAATGCGCTCCCAGAATTATGTATTCCAGTATTTCCATTTCCAACTGTTTATTACCTGACAGTGATGCCTTTTTGCCTTCATTGAATTACACTAATTGTACTGATTGTTAACAGAATTACCAAGATAAAGGATTCTATTGATTATTTTCATTAATGAGAAAATTATGATACAAACGCAATAACATCTCCTATTTTATTGCTATTACATTGTATTAATGCTTACAAATAGTGAGAATAGCAATAGCATAGTGTAAAATAAAGCTAAATCTAAATAAAAAGAAAATATGTTTGTAAATAAATTGTCTTTTCTTTAGAAAAGTATTCGACATTAAATTAAAGACCCTTAAAGTTCCACAAGAATAATACGGTTAAAAAGCGAGTTTTTTAAAGAAGGGTTTTCTTTGAAACACCACACTTAGCGAGATATAAACATTATCACAAAATAGCAAAATGTTGAGTAACATGTCTTTAAATTTTAAAATTTTATGAGGGGTTAATTTAATTTGCTGGTTACAATACTCAACTGTTTCACGTTGTAAACAATTGGAATTATATATAAAATTTAATCCATTAAATAATTAGTTTTAAGCAATTAACTTTTATTAATTATAAATAAACTATCACACAGATTGATTCAAAAATAATATGACTAATTTCAGAGAATCATAAATTTTTATTGAATAAAGTTATTTATATGAAATTTTCAATGTGACTTCTTTCAACACTGACTTCATTCAAATGTTTAGGCCAAGTTAAAAGAGCTTTTTTGACCATTTTTGAGGGTATTTTTCCAACTTTCTCTTTGATGGCTTTTTGAAGCCCTTCAAATGTTTTTACTTTACATCTATTTAATTATTTTTTAAGTACATCCATGAAAAATAGTCGAAAGGAGCGCAGTCAGGAGATGATGGTAGCCATTTCTCAGGAAGAAGAAAATTCATTTTTTATCTTTCCGCCTTTTTATAGAAGATTTTGCAGAATGACTTGGTGCAGAGTCTTGGTGAAAAACAAAATTTTCTTGAGGCTGAAAATGTTTACTTTCTTTGCTCATGTGCTTCAAAATTTAATTATGATAGCATGTAGCATCAATTTTAGTCTTTCTGCAAAAAGTGTTTTTGTTAATCCTTGAGGGGACATTTCTATCCATACCATAGCACCTGACGAGCAACTTCTCGTTTACAAAACATTTTCTGTCTACATTTTTTGCTTGAAATATATTGCATCTTCGTTTTATCAGTTGTGGATGTCAGATGAAACAGTGCTTCATCAGAAGTTATCCCTGTTTCGTATATATCTTTAAGTAATATTAAATACAAAGTACAATAATCTTGTCTTCATTTTTCTACGATCTTTGCAGATATCTGATGACATACCGGTTTATTTATTTTTTTATAGGCAAATCTCTTTGTATGACAATAAACTGTTGATTGAAATACCTGTAGTTTATTTACTAAGGTTCTTTGACGCAGAGGGCTATCCACAACGCGATAATCCTTTTCAAATTCTTTTTTTTCTCTCTTTCAACAAAAACTTCCTTTCGACATTTTTTTTCCTGGAGCTTTTTTATTGCCAGCCAAATTTTGTTTCTTTTCAAAATTTAGATATTAATCCATTAAAGAAATGTCTTTTCTGATTTTTAAGAAGATTTGATACCTCCCAAAAAAGACCAAACTTTTTTTTTATTTTATTTAATCTTATTCTTTCAATTATTACCTTTAGATCTATATATCATTTTTGCATGTCGGAAAATTAGAAGTTGGATAAAACTTCTTTTGAGAAATGTAAATCAACAAATCAGGCAACTCAACCACGCCCCCTTTTTTGATAAAGAGGCTAAAGAAAGATTTTTTAAAACTCTATTTTAAGAAGAGAAGTAATATCTATAAGAAAGAAGGTGTAATGTAAAGCAGGATATTAATGATGCATTACAATAATGTATTTGTTTTTTCTTTGTGAAATGTGTGTATGTAAAATTTTTGTGTGAGAATCAAGGCATTTTATATTAGTAATTTCATAATTTCAGTTCTTATTTCCCATATGATTTTTCATACAAATATAATACTTCAATATTATGTGAAAAACGCTAAAATTTCTGCCATGACAGAAAAAAAATGTAACATTTTTCTTGAATTTTCGTGTGCAATTAATACTATCTAAAAATTGATCATTTATAAAAAATTATGAGTTAAAAAAATACAAAAATGCAATTATTTTAAAGAAAAATATGTGACTAAAGTCTTAAATTGATATTTTAAGTTTCTTTAAACTTGTTTCAAGTATTTTTTTCAGAAGTATTAACTTTAAACTGGTTTCTCTCAGTTTGGGTTTTTTCGAGACATTAGTATATTCAAAATGTTTCTCCTTCCACAATTATTTATCGATTACTTCCATTTTTTTCCCTCTTTGTTATGTATAATGCAAATGAAAAAATTAGGGATTCATCTTACTGTAAACTGAATACTTTTTATTTTTAAAAAAAAATTAAAATATAGGAAATATTGGCTTTTTTCGTTCAATTTTTGCATGCAGATCAACATTTTATTTTTTTCTCCAAAACTAATTATGTTATTGTAAAATTCATCTCTACAGTTGCTTAAAACATGTTTAAGAATATCCCAAAGTTTTTCAGGTAAAAAAAGTAATAAATACAGGAGTAAAGTTTTGAAACTTTCCTAATTTTCATCAAAAAATTTTAATTTTCAAAATTGTCTAAAAAATAACTAAAAAATTTCCTCTCCATTTAACTTTGACTCTCCATAGGATTAAAAATGTTACATAGTACTCTAGATAAGTTTTTTAAATGTTTTCATTTACTTAAGATTAGAAAATAGTACAACACTTGCTACTTTTCTGTCCGTAATAATTATTGCAACATTTTTTTAATGGCATTATTTAAAAAAGAAAAAAAAAATATCTTAAGAGTGTAAATTAAGAGTACTTAAATTAAATTATGAATTAAAAATAAATCACAGAGCACTTTTTTAATAATTTAAAGAATTAAATGTTCAAATTATTTATCTTCTACACAAATGCAATCTTTACTTATTTTTTTTTTTTTTTTACAAATGATCGCTTAATGATTCGTTGCTAACTCAATTTATTTCATTAATCTCTTTCTAAAGTTCAATTACATTTTGTATTGGTTCCAAAGAAAAAGTTAAGCTCCGAACATTTAGTTTATTAATATAATGGGTGGAAAAAGTATCAAGTAATGCGCCATTTTCGAATCTTAAGTAATGATACATTCTTTCAGGAATGGAACAAGATGGTAAACTTTAATTTTATGTTTGGTAAAACTTTAACTGTTTTTATTCCATATTTCAATTTATTTTATATACTGTGGACGCTTGGAATGAAATTTAATTTTAAAAGATCACATTTTTATACAACAGACAGCTTTTGAAAATGTTAACATTTGACAATCATTAAAAATACTTAGCATAATTGGGTAGAATCATAAGTAAAGATTTAAAATTGACATTGAAATTCAGAGATAAATACGATTTTTAGCAACAATTGTTGAATGGTCTCTTTATTTCCCTCGATTTGTTTGTCTTTTAGTCAACACAATACAAATTAAACAAAAGGAATGACCACAAATCAATTTTATTTTATAACAATGATAAGAAAAATTGATATTATAAGGTTTTATATTAATCATTTAAAACTCATTTATCTCTAATGGATTCTTGAACTTGATAGAATTCTCTTTCTTGATAGGATTTTTCGCTTGAAAAATGCAACACAAATTTCGTACAAAAAGGAAATAATTTTCATTTAAATTGATTTCTTTTTATTCAAGTAAGGAATAAAAAAAAAAAAAAAAAAACTTAAGAGTAAAAAGGAAATCAGTTTGAAGAAAAAGTCGATAAAGACGTTAATATCCGTTTTCCCTCGAGTTGATCTTTTCCCCAAGTCTCTACAAGTTTTCGTTTCTCTCTCTGTAAGGGCTCGTTTTTATTTTGGAAACTATTCAGCTTTTCTTCAAGATTCCGTTGAAGAAATGATGTCAAAGGTCAGAAACTTCTAGATTATTCTAATTGTTGTGGACCAGTGCTTCTCAAACTTTCAATATTGGCGACCTAATATTCAATCATGATTTTCCTCGCAGCCCCTTCCATACAATAACAATGTATTGAATTCAATAATACTATTCTTGGACGCTAAACCTACAATGCGACTTTAAATCCTTAAGTGCCACCGGCGTATATAAACGTCTCACTCAGCCAGTGAATTGATTGCCCTGGACGTATGTATACGTCTTTCCAAAGTACATTCTTTTGCGAACAATTTACTAATTTCAGAGAATTTTCTTATTTATTCCGTTTCAACCCTTCCCCCATACACCACATACGCTCGCCTACTTGTTAAATGGTGGCATTGGGGAGCGAATCGCTTAATTTTTAATCGGCATTTAAGGGATCAATTATAAACCGTACAAATTACCAAGAAAAGTGTCAATTTTTGCATATAATTTTATATATGACAGGCCCATGGGGTCACTGGTAATTATTAAATTTGTTCTTAGTATTGTTAAATTAAATATAAAATACATTGTACAGTACTGATGTATTTATAAGTGTAAATTTGTACTTAATATTTAATTGAGTCAGAATGTATTTTGTTCAGTAAAATAATAATTGTTTTGAATAATCCTTTCGTTTTGACATTTCAATATGCTCGCACCAACTCGTAGGGTTATCACGCGCCCCTGGGGGGTGCCCCACAGTTTGAGAAACACTGTTGTGGACTAACAATAAATTTAATATAAAAGGATTTAAGATTTTAAAGTTACTTCTTAATATACGGTAGAATGCATATTACCACATTTCAGTCATCCAAACTACATTGCTTTTTTTCCTTTTAACTCCTTAAACGTAGCCGATTAGAAGTTACAGAATTCGCTCCCCAGTGCCCTGTATTTCACAAATGTATGAGGTGTATTGGGGGAAATGAAGCGGCACAAATAAGAAAAAAATTTTTCTGAAAAAAATAAATTCTTCACAAACATTATCGAGGTATATTATTATTGCATTCAATACGTTGTTATTGTATGGGGGAGGGGATGTTTGATGAAAATTATATACGATTGAAAATTATGTAGGAAATATCGAAAGTTTGAGAAGCACTGCTTTAAGGTATCCGACTCCGTTCGGAACCATGATTTTAAAAAAGCGCATAAATGGATAAGTTTCATGAGATTTAGTGTCACTTCGATTAGAACACATGTATAAAATTGTTTTATATAAGGACATTTTGACAAAAAAAATTATTTAAATACAATATTTCGGCAAAAAAATAACTTAGAATAACCTTTTTTCAAAATGTTCTCCTTTTGTGAGAAATGTTTCTACTATAATAATATTTTCCCTGTGTATAGCTCAGACATCTGTACAGAGGCTCAACTATGATTTTTGAAACATTCACGTTATTTTTAGAGTTGCAACCAATTGAAATAATTATCGGCGTTTTTTTTTTCTTATAATTTCTCCCCTTTGTTGTCGTAAAACATGGATATACCCACTTCTAAGTTATATATTTCAAAAATTCTAATTGAGTCTCTGTACAGAGCTCTTAGCTATATACAGGCAAAATATTGTTATAAAAGAAGCATTTTTCACTAAGGGAGAATATTTTGAAAATGGGTCATTCTATGTTCATTTTTTGTCAAAATAGTGTACTTAAATAATTTTTTATTGTAATACTATTCTTAAAACTATTTTTATATACATTTTCTAATCTAAGTGACACTAAATATCATAAAGTGTATCCATTTATACGCTTTTACAAAATCACGGTTCCAAACGTAGTCGGATTCCTTAAGAATTTTAAGAATTAATACCTTACTTTAAAATTTTTAAGAAAAATAAAAAATCACCAATATAACAAGCGAAATTGGCTTGTTTGTTTATTTTGGTCAATGCTTAAATTTAAACATTTTAAAACGTATACATTTTAAAATTTGTAGGCTGTAATTTTCATGAAGATGGGTAGAAAATAGCAATGATATATAGTGGGAAGAGATTAATAATTGTAATATTTTATAATTAGGCTTTGATTAGTTGATTTTTAATTGGGGAAATAGAAACTCATCAGAGGAAAATTATTTCAGTAGAAAAGTACTTATTTGATATATATTACGTAAAAAAAATATTTTCTTCTGTAATAATCTGCAATTCATGGTAGCCTAAAATTAATACGATTGTATTAATTAAAAGTTTGATGATAGACGTTTTTAATTATGAAAAAGAAAACTAAGACTTCCAAAGGAATGTAAAACAAAATACATGTATGGTTATGAAAGTTTTTCAATGCACATAGGTAATTCCTTACATCTCATTCTAACAGAATAAATAAACGATTAAAACTATTGCCATATCTATTTTTAATTATATTTTATAATGGTTTCTCAGAGTCATCTTCTGTCACAAGACTGCTTAGCGTAAAAAATTGGACCTTTGGATTTCGTAGTAAAGGAGCAAATTAAAGTTTTAAATTTGGGGTATTTTACCTGAAAATGAGAAAATGTGTATATCCTTATTTCAGGAGAAAAACATTTTTATTTTTGTATCAAATGTATGTTGATTTTTAATATAAATCTAATTGAAAGCTTTTACATTATTCCAAAAATTAGGAAATATTTGTGCTTTCGAAATATCTGATTACTCTAACTTGCTTCTGTGGAATTAAGAAACAGTCAACATTTGTACTAATTTACATTTGAACGTTTTCCTTGCATTTACATTCTGTTTTCACTAATTACATGCATATACTTCGAACCTCCTCTTCAAACAAAGAAAGATATTCTCAACTCACGATTTACGAAACAATAATTGCTAACTCGGTCTAAATTTTGAAAACAAGGAGATATATACAAAAGATTTTCAAGTTTATCCATTTCCATTTCTGTGTCGATTTTAACAATGTAAACACTTTGAATAATAAATTCAGTAATGCGTTAGATTTCAAAATAAGTTTAGGGATCGGAATAGAGTACAATTACGGCGAATATTTAAGCAAAATAAATGAAATTTTAAATGTTATCGAATTATTCATCTTAAATTTATTTAATATATATCATCTGGCAATACTATATTATCTCTTATACCATAAAAAAAAGTATAAATTATGATAATAATATTAAAGATAAGTAAAAAAATTATTACAAAAATTTAGTATGTGACTACTTTGGGAGCCATGATTTTGTAAAAGAATTAAGTTTCTGATACATTTAGTGCTTGATGAATTATAATACACATATAAAATAATGTTAAGAATATTATAACAATAAAAAATTAACGACATGCAGTTTTTTGTCTAAAAAGCAGAGGAAGAATTATTCATGTTGAAAACATTCTCTCTTAGTGAAAAATGCTTCAATAATAATAGTATGTTTCCTACATATAGCTATGACTTCTGAATACAGCGTGAACTATTAGCTTTGAAAAATATAATTTAGAAATATATTTATTTGTATTTTAACCCGGCGATTCTTGCGTGAAAAAAACGAACGGAGTTTCATACTCAGGGTGTCTCATACACAAGGGTGTTTACATCCTGTTTTTATCTTAAAATATGTATACAAAGGTGAAAAAAGAAAGAAAAGTAGGAAATTAAATATGTTTATTACACTTTTCACACGTAAATTTAGTTTTACTTTTTTTTAAAAATTTATTATGGCATTTTGTACATTGCAATCAGTACAGGCTCCTTTAGCCTTCGTCGCAAGTTAGTGCAATGTTTTCACTGGAGTTTATTTACTTTAATATCCTAGAAAAAGAGTCTGATGGTGTGTACATTTATTACATTTTTCTGTAAATCTAAATCACAAACACTTTAGAAATAAGCGTCTGGTTCGATGTTTAGTTGGTGGTTTCCGACATTTTAACAAAATAATTTGCGCATTTATTTTCGGAATGTTCAACAACACAAAAAATGTTGTCATAGCCTAACAATTACATTTTCTAGACATTAAATATGATGTTGTCATTTTATCAACGGCGATAATTGCTCCATCAGTTAGATTTGGAAAATACTACTTCAGATTTCAACAAAACCCGATGTTAAAAGTACTGCACGTGAATCCATTGTAATTAATTGTGTGTATGTATTTTTCAAAGTTGTAGACAATTCCAATTTTTTTTTGGATGTATAAGAAGCAATTCTTCTATGTTTTTAAAAATATAAACATAAAGGAGTAAACTTATTTATCTATTCTTTAAATGCAAAAGTTTTCGAATTTATTTTTCATTTTCTCTTATTGTTACAGCAATATTTATTTTATTTTTCAAAAGTTCATTTGAAAGTGGATAAGATATCTACCAGTTGTCTCCTTTAAAATTACATTCTTCCCAAATGTTTCTATGACTCTACATATAAAGCATTTATTTTCAACAGTGTCTCCTGGGATCAAGATTGATTTCAGTAGAGGAATGCTACTGCTATCCTACTGTTATTTGATTCTTCCACTTCATTACCGCAGAGAGACATTCTTCAATTGAAAATATTGTTTTACTTTATCAGTTAAATACTGTATTTATTAAATTATTTAAGTATATCACATTTCTTCATCATAACTACAATAATACGCTATAGCATAAGAAAAATTTTAAAGCGTGCTCATGCAGTCGGAACTGACGGTGTTTCATGCGAGGGTATGGCATAACCAAAGAGGCGGTATCCAAAAATATAAATTTAGAATTCGCCTACAAGTTTAGGCCACTGAATGAATATGATCTTAAAGTCAGCTACACGAATAACTATCCATTTTCTAAAAAAAATTTAGAAGGAATCTCGAAAAAATTTAGGCTGTGGGTATAACATACCATGCGCGAGAAGTGCTGGATTAATAAATCAGAATAACTAGATTTTAGAGAAAATACCGTCTATATTATTTCAATTAATCTTAACAATGAAAATATTTTGAATTTTCCAAAATCTAGTTACGGCTCTATATAGAACTGCTAGCTATATACAGGCAAAATATTATTACTCAAGAAGCATTTTTCATATAAAAAGAATATTTTGAAAATATGTGATAGTTTTTTTTTCATTTTTTACCACAAAACTTCATTTAAGTATTTCTTTTGATATAAAGTTCTGAAACAATTGTAAATATATATTCTAATTCAGCTAACACTAAATATAAAAAGAAATATTTATACTTTTTTCATTTTATACTTTCAAAATGTAGTCCTAAATGGGAATATTTTGCAATGAACAAAATGATATTCATTACAAACCTACTGCAACATTTCTATTTTTGCACTTCAAACCTTCTTTCATAAAATGAACTTTATTATTTATATCTTTTTTTCAAGAAAAATGAGACATATTTAAGAAAAAACTACAACTAAGGAAGTGTGTATGTGTGTGTGTGTCTGTTGATGAAGAAAAAAATCAAACCACTTACCTTTCAAGAAATGTTATTCGGTAGCGTCTACAAAGAAAATCAATATTTTTTTTCTAACAACTAAATAATTAAGTAGAATCTATTGGTACTCGAGACATAGAGTGAAAAACTAATACAGTGTGCCTTGATTCAATTAACTGAAGAAATTTCCAAGTGACAGTATCAATAACAATGTCTGCTTTCTATGTACTTTCCTCAAGAGCATTAAAAAAGGTAAAAGTTTTCTTCCTGAATTAAAAATGGTTAGAAATAAAAAAAAAAAAAAAAACGCGTGGAGAAAAAATAATTGGTAAGTTCAGAAATTGTGTGTGTGAAAATTTAATTAAAGCATACAGAAAATGTAATTTAAAAACGGAAATTATTTTTTTAATTTCTTCAAAGACAAGATATTAATTCAACACAAGATTTAATTCAACACAGACTTCAATTACCACCATACATCAAAGAGGACAATGGAGATAGCTTCGAGAAAATCAGTCTAAAAACGAATTTTTTAGTGATATTGAAAAAAAAATTATAGAATCTTCTACTGCTAATGTAGTTTAAATTTTCATTCTAGATAAATTTAAAAAATATTTTAGCAATAAAAATTTATGAAGCTGGTATGATAATAGTTAATCATAATATTTTTTTAACTTTAAATCGTGGAACTAATTTGTTATCAGAACACTAAGCACTAAATGTCTTTTTCATGGCATGGTTTTGAAATTGCGCCAAATAAGATTTTGACACCCATTAGTTTTCAATCCAAGATGGTAGTCTAGCACTGAAACCTTGACATGAAAATAATTTAAAAGATTGAGTTATTCTAGACGAAATAGTTTAATTAAATTAATTTTAAAAGAAACGAAAATATACCTACTTTTTTGTAGAACACCAACCGAAAAATTACGAGTAGTAGATTTAAAGAATTTGAATATGAGTTACTAGCCTGACAACACCTACACACAAACGCATGAAAAAAAACCAGAAAAATATATAGAAAATTGAATGTGGAAAAATGAAAAATAATTATAACGAAATAATAATGGTTAAGAAAATTTTTAATTTCAGGTCCAAGTAAGAAAATTTCTATGCGAAGAAAAAAAGAGAATGATTGGGGAATGGTATGTAAGGTTATGAATCCGATTCCCCGAATATATTTTCAATGTATTCGAGGAAAACGAATATATTGAAAGTAACTCTAACAATTTTCAGTACATCCGAAAGTTTCTTTAATGAATTTCATAGAACAAGAAAGATTTAATAATACATTAATTAAAAGTAATATGAATTGGAAATTCGTAAATTGCTATTGGTGAACAAATATTTATGTTTGATAGATTTACTATTTTGGATCCGCAAATTCGTAGTGTAAGGTTTGTAATGAAACTTACGACCAAGCATCTAATTTCTTATTTTCTTTGTAAACAAATTTAATATAGCTGATGCACTTATCACATTTCATGACGGCCGAAATGAGCGAAATCTTAATCAAAATAATAAGAATTAAAAAAAAAACTCTTAGGGAACAAGAGTGTAAGTGTGAAATCAGTAATCCTTTCATTCATAAAAATCGAAAACGGAGGCCTAAGCATTATTTAAAAAAATGTCTTAGTACAGTTGAACCTGTTTTTGTACAGTAGATAAGGACCGCATAAAAAAACGCACAAAACAATGTTCAAGAATTTCATAAATTCTTGCATATAATAAACTAATTCGTGGAAATACTGCAGAATTTTTTTTCATGCGGTGGGTAGGGACCGCATAAAAAAGTCACATTTATAAAACATGTAACTTATTTAGGAAATTTATGTAAGAATACTTCCATAACAAAATAAATTATTAAATATTACACATGGAAACATTACAAGAAAATATAGTTTCTTATTGTATGCACGGATAAGTTTCAAACACGTACATAATTCATTGGTACTCATCGTAATCCAAAGCCCTGTAATGAATAAGTTCAAAATCGCTTTCGTCACTTGAAGTTACAATTTCAATTGATTTACTTTTTGGCAACATACAGTAAAAGATAAGTTTTTGGTCGAAAATTGGGTGGTCAGTTGCTTCTGTAAATGTCACGACAACCAGATATACATGATTGAAGCCATTTTTGGAATTGTATACTCCTTTCTTAATTGGTATTTATTTCAAGAAAATGCTTTTTCAATTTGTTGGAAAGCTGGATCCCTGCATATTTTTATCCGCTCTCAGAGAATCCGGTTCTGCTTGTCCGTCATCATAATCTATCAAACTATTGATAATGTCACTGTCATTGAAAGTTTCGTCTTCAATCAAGCGCGGGCTGCTGTAACGTTGAGAGAAAGCAACTGAATGCGCATTGTCGGAAGACTGTTTATAACAAATGAACATAGAGTCTTAAAGTGTCTACATTTCAGTGGCGTTATGGGGGGTGGAAGGACACTAGGGGCCCAAGCCCTGACTTACGCTAAATACGTATTTACCCAATTTATAAAATATTAAAGGCAAAACCTGACTTTCAGATGGGTTCCTAACATTCTCCGTTTCACCACCGTTAAAAAAATTGAAAACATTACAGTGGAGCCAAAGCCATTTAGTCCTGCCACGGGGGAGGGGGGCATGACTCTAGGAACTCAAGGTTTGGCTAACGCTAAATACGTATTTACCCAATTTATAAAATATTAAAGGCGAAACCTGACTTTCAGGGGGAAGGGGGGTCCCAACATTCTCCGTTACGCCACTAGTAAGTAGATATAAAACATTACAGTGGCGCCAAACCCATTGAATTTCATACACCGCATAAAGAAAAGATCGCACATTAAAAATCGCACAAAAAGGAAATCGCATAAAAGACCTCACAAAGCATTTCTACTGTACTCACTAACAATATTTGAAATATCCATGTTGAAATAAGCGGCAGAAGATGAAAGCTACAATCAAGACAACGCAAATTATGAAAAATATTGTTTCTACAAAAATCGAATTAAAATCGACAGAAATTAATAAGGTTACCCTCTCTCATAAAAATAAACCAATAAAAATCTATTAAAATATACGTAATAATGAACCCCAGAACCGAACTTTACAAATCAAGGTAACCATATTGTTATGCTATCCCAAAATGGTGATTGCTAACAACTTCGGGTGCAGCTTACTGATAACAAATTAGTACGTGTAACGTATTTTCCGAGAAACGTAAATTTTTAACTCAAAAGAACAAATTTAAAATTTAATAATAATAATAAGCGTAGTTTTGAAACTGCACTCCCCAATCAATGCTATGTAAATCAATATTTTAGCAATAAATTTTATCAAAATAGTTATTCAAAAGTATAAGGATAAATACGAACATGAATATTCATCATTTTGATAGTTGCTACATGTTACCCTACATTACAGTTTCTGAAGAAGACAGTGGTAATTAATGCTCACTTGTATTAAAATAATGATAAATGCATATAAGAAATTGGTAACTGATAGACTAGTCATTTCTTTATGTAGAAATGTTTCTTAAACTTAGCTATTTTTATTGATATGGAAAGAGGGGAAATATTGCCTAAAATAATACTTTAGTAAAAATTAAAAAAATAAATATTCGAAACATTAATTTGATGTGTTGTTTTGGATACGACTTATCAAATGTAAACAATTATTTTCAGTTATAAAATATTTGTTAAAAAAATACAGGATTAAAGATAACATTAATCTCAGTTGAAAGCACTGCACTTTTTCAAAGAAAAAAAATAGAGTAAATGTTTTATGTAATATAAAGTTGAAAGGAAAAAAAACTACATATATTACTGAATATTACTTTAAAATAAGACGAGTGTATGTATTAGTAAGTAGTTCGTTCCAATATGAGAAATGTATTTGTTTAGCAGAAACTTAAATGTGCAGAATAATGCATGAAGCCTGATAATTAAGAAATACAACGTTTCTTATAAATCATGCAGATACTATATACATTAATTTTTGTTAGAAATATATACTTTCGTTTACATTTATAGAAGAAAAAAAATTCCATGAACTTTCAAAATACTCTCCATGTATAATAGCAACCTTACAGATATTTAAATCAGTAAATTTTAACTTGTCTTAAAACCTAGATAAAGACAAATAATAGAAAGAATTAATTCGATGAAAATATAAACTATATATTTTATTTAAATTTTTGAGACATAGTAAAGAGGAGAGGAAAGCAAATTATGCACAATCACACATTGCAGGCATTGTTTAGTCTAAAATAAAATTTAGTTAGAAATTCCGTCGGTGAACAGATATATTTTAATCATTTCCTGTGTGTATTTCATGATAATACTCATTATATAAAACTATTTTGAACTTCGGTTGTATAAAGAGAACATGGTACGATTTACGCAAACATTTTTAATTTAAGAATTTTCAAAAACAATTTTCTGGCCTCCTATGTGTACATACTATGTTAAACAGTTTTTGTGCCCAAAATTTCATAAAAAGCTAGCAATTTAATTTTTTATGGAACAAACTTAAAATTTGTGAAGTTATTTTAAAATACTACTCCTCCTACAAAAAAGTTGACTCACATTTATGAAATTCGATTTACATGTACGTCAAATTATGTATAACAAAAGTTGGTATGGGTTTTGCGATAACATGATTGGTATTCGTACAATACTTCTTTTTATGAATGCTTATTGAAAATTCCTTAAAAAATGTATAAATTCTGAATTCAAATATTTTTAAAAATATAAGTATTACTTTGATTCAAAAATGCATACCAACTTTTGTTACATGTGTTATTAGAAATAGGTAAAAAAAAATTCGAAACATTAGGCACAATAGAAAAAAAGCCTTAGCATTTTAAATGAAGATGAACTAGTTATTTTATCTTTCTGAGATAAATAGGTTTAAAGTTTTGATTTGCCATAGGGATGTGAATAAAAATGAACGTAAAATCTATCATAATTCTATGTTTTTTAACTTTAGAGTTTTCAAATTTTGTGAGGTTATAAAAAAGTATATAAAAAAATAATTTATGCTAAAAAATTAAATTTGATTTTTTGACCGATTTTTGTCATTTGAATCGTACTGTGTCATCTTAAAATATCAATAAAAAATATAATAATACTGCTATTAATCTACACTTGTAGAATATGGCTGCAAGGAAAATCATAAGAATTTCATTTAGATAAATTAAAGCAGTAGATGAACCAATGACAAGAAATAAATAAAACATCTTCCAGCGCATGTAGGAAATATTTTCCATACTTAAACCCCAATGAAACTGAGAGTGATCAGTTCCAATGGTAGTAGAAAAGCTGGTCAAAGAAAACGAGAAAAAGAAAAGAAAAAGTTCTGGTCATGATAAGGTTGTCAGATAATCCCACTGGTGTCAAAACACAGTGTTGTCTTAATGGAGGCTGACATTTAATGAATAAACCAACAGATGAAAGGGAAAATCATCTCACCATATCATTGAAAGTCTTACATCTTTATCAAAACTTTCGTAGCAGAGCACCCAATTCCTTCGCGTCATAACAAACATTAAACGAAAGAACACTCGTAGTGACAAGCAAAATGATACAGATCATAAAAAAATAAGAAATAAAATAACCCTCTGCTAAAATGTCCAGAAAAAAAGAAAGTATAAAGTAGTTAATGCAGTAAAGGAAAAGGGTTTTTTTTTTTATATTGTGGATTTGAGTTTTTTCCTGAATCTTGAATCTTATTAAGCGTTCCACTACTGCTTTATTTTGTTTCTTATTCTAAAAGATTCGGGCTTAGATTTAGCCAAGCTACTTTGCTAAAGCAGATTGTGTCCTTAAGAAATAATTTAAAAACATATTAAAAAATTTGAATTAGAAAAAACAAAGATTCAATATTGGTAGTAAGCATTTAAATTGTTTACTAAGTTCTTGAATTGATATCAAGAAATAATGCGATAATTTTTTTGTTCCCAATGTTTCTAAGGTACTGAATCACAATAAAGGGATTCGATAGTCAGTTTATAAAATAGCTCCTCATCCAACAAAATAAAGAAATATTGCCAAGGAAAGTTTACTACGATCAATGACTTGTAATTGAAATATTGCATAAACTATAGAATTTCATTTGATATTTTATTTAATATCATTTTGTACAGTGTCGTATAACTTTTGGTCGGAAACCGGTTTAAAATGAATCTACAAGAACAAATATAGAAGGAAAACAAAGAATAAAAATAAGAATAACAGGAGAACATTAAAAAATATAACATGTGAATTCAATGACTAATATTTTATTTAAATTATACATGTAGTATAAGTTTCTTTTTTTTTCTGCAAGGTTGAACAAGTTTGATGTTATGGATGAAAAAGTAAGTACAATTATAGTCCCAAAAACTCGGCTCTCTATAGCACAGCATTCCGCATAACTCGGTCATACCCTTACAATTTGAAGAATACCAACGTAAAAACCCGTTCCAGAACGATACCGAACAAACCATTTTGCCGATGCAGAAATTATTATTGCTGCCATTATTAATGATTAAGTCGTTAAAAATTGATGACACCGTACAAACTACTAAAATATCACAAATTGAGGAATTGAAGGGTGTCGAAACCATCCTTTAGTATTTTAAGCAACAAGGTGTGTCGGTAAAATGGATTTACTGCACGCACTAAAGGGCAATACGGAAGACCGCAGGACATAACGCATTTCTTTAAAAAAATAGCCAGTTCTTGCAAAGTTGCCTACTTAATTTTCATTATATTACATTTATGTATTCATAAAGTATTTTTCTGGAGGGTGTTTGCTCAAGTATTTAGCGTATATGTTACCGTTAAAGTGTGAAATCCGTTATTTCATAGAATAACTTGGTATTTCATAAAATAATTAAACAAGTCAGTTAAAGAATGTAAAGTTATTCCATTCACCAATTTAACTAGGTATTCTACAGAATAATGATTATTTGATCGTTTAAATTATGGAATACTGCATTCGAAAGTTTTTTGAACCGGTTCCAGCTGTGTTTACTCAGCCGCAATTCAAAGTGTTATCACAGCACTCCTTGCTTTAATAAATGAAAAAAAGTAAAGTAAAGTTATTTCATAAAATTTAAATTAATATTATCTTTCATTTTTGTTTGGAAAAGTTTACACAATGCACATTCAATAACAAAAAGAAAAAAAAAAACTACGCACGAAGAATGAGTTGTAAGATAGAGACAAAAATTGGAGGGTAGAGCGATTATGTACAGAATAGAAAATGATTAAAATTTCAGAAAAATTGAATGATTTGTTTCAGAGATATACAGATACAAAATAAAGAGCTCAATTAAATGTTGACCTACCTCTAGCCTTGATGCAAGTTTCCACTCGACGTGGCATAGAGTGATGAAATACTCTGATAGTCTCCTGAGGTATTTCTTGCCAAATTTCCTCCAATTGTCGGGCCAGGTCATCAACATTACTTGGTAGATGCCGTAGTCTTCGCATCATATCCCAGACACGCTCGATTGGAGAGAGATCTGGCTGATCAAGGAAGTGTTTGACAAGCTGTAAGACAGTTCATAGCAACATGTGTAATATGTGATCTGATATTATCTTGCTGAAAAATAAAGCCAGGGCACTGCAAAAGGAACGGTAGCAAAACAGTTCTCAAAATGTCGTCGACGTACCTCTGTGCTGTAAGTGTGCCTCTAATGACGACTAATGGGGTCCAGCTGTCAAATGAAATGGCATCCCAGAACATAACTCCTG
>BMAV01008947.1:0-39868 GCA_019973955.1 Trichonephila inaurata madagascariensis
TTTTTACAATTTGTTTTAAGTTGCAAATCTATATGCTTCTGGATTATCCGGTGGTAACCCATTATTTTTCTTGCATAACACAACTGGTGACGCGTACGGGGATTGAATTGGAACAATCGTTTCCTCTCGTAACATTTTTGTATATGAAAATCAATTATTGCTTGTTTCTGCCGGTCATATCTGTATGGCCTGGAAACTACTGGTGGATTATCTCCGTGTCAATTTCATGGTAAAAAAACATGAGTAAGACCTGGTTTGTCTGAGAATAATCCTTAAAACTACTAAACAAATTTTGTAATTCTTGTTTTGTGTATCCTCCAATTTTTGTCTTAAAACAAATCTATTTCAACATTTTCCTCTTCAATTGATTCAACCACCTATTTATCTGAGAATCGGAATTTTCAACGATTTTCGATCAAATCTAAAACGATCCTTGATCCACTTATAAAATCAACACCTAAGAATACATGGGTATTCCAAATCCGTCAACACATGAAACGACCAAGGTTTAACAAATTCTCGGATTTGAATAATCAATTCTACAATTCCTATATTTTGGCATTTCGCTCCCTGTGCTGTGATCACCTGGGCTCGCGATTTTTTAACTTGTTTATAAAAAAAATATTTTTTATATATTTCTTCCGATATAAATGATTTATCTGCTCCGGTGTCCCATAGCGCTTTCAAAAATGTGTTATTTAATAAAATAGGAACGTGGGGAAGCTCTACGGGTGATATACATATCGGAGAAAGCTTAATTGGTATATCCACTGCCGATACCTTTTGAGTATGAACTTCATTAACTTTCACAACATTCAATCGTCCCTTTGCATCCTATCGCCTCGACTGAAATTTTCACTCGAACCCCTATTTCTACGGTCCCCTCTATTAAAATTATCATTTCGAAATTGGTATCCCCTTTCGTTGAATCTCTGATCATCATTCTGAAATCTATTCCTCCTCTCGGACCACCTATTACTTTGACGGCTATTCTCATAAGTACCTCTAAAATCATTTCTGCCATTATTTGGTCTACGCCCAACCTCAGAATTTCTCCAGTTTCTGCGATTAGCATCAAAATTAGGCATCCTATGCGCGTTTTGACCCCGTCTTTCCACATTATCACTATTCTGCGAACCCCTTTTAATTTGTAAGAATACCTCTCTTCAAATTTAGCCAATATTTCAAAAGTTGTACCGTGTTCTGCGGATTGCGAACTTCCACATAGTCCTGGACTTGGGGGTTGAGTCTAACAAAAATTGATTAACCAATTCCGCCTGCGACACCCTTGCTCAAAACTCTTATGTATTTTTAGCAAATCGTAAACAAAGTCTTTTGGGTTTCCCTGATTTCTTCCCCTGCTGTGACGCAAAAAACCCTAGCCTCAATTCTTTCTTTTTTTTGATTGGGGAAAAGCTTTCCCAAATTGGGCCCTTTGCTGGGGAAACCCCGTGGCTGTTTTTACTCCCCGATCCAAATTTGGTCCAATCTTGACCCCTTCCCTGAGATGATTTTTAAAAAAGCACATGACAGATTACTTGGTATTTCAAATAACTGTATTTGATTTTCTATAGCCTCGAAATTGGGAAACATTTAGCCCGGAAAAACTTTCTGGTAAAAAACCAAACCTCCTGCATTACCTAACCCAAATTAAAAAAAATTGTTCGGGCGCCATTGTGACAAGCCATCTGTCGATAGCTATGTCTTGGGGGTTCCGCGTAATTTAAAGGGGTTGGGATTATCGGAAGGATGAGACATTCAATAATTCTTAATATGACTTTTAAAAATTTAAATTTAAAAATACTTATAAACGAACAAACTTTAAGTGAGAATAAACCAAAGTACGCCGATTTAATTAAATCGATCGCGCAATTAGATCCTTATAAAAAATAAACTAATTATCTGCCTTCTCGCTTCAAAAATATTGCGTTCGAAACAATCTTCCTACCTTGGAGGAATAATCATCGACCCAATAACTTCAGTTATTCATTGTAGGCGCGAGTTCAATAGTATGCACCTTGTACAACGGGCGTGATCTCCGTGATTCCTGGTAGCCGTCTAATCACACTTCCACCTGTTCGAAATAACTTTTTTCTAAAATTGCCATCCTTGCTCATAAACTTTCTATCCTTTTAAGGTTATCTTATTTGCATTGTTGCTTCTTTTTTTCTTCTTGGTTTGGGTTGGAAAAGTTTTTTCCATTAATCTGGCCGTCAAGAAGGGAGGGTTATGTTAGAAGAAGAACGCGAGAATGTCCGGGGTCAAAACTCCCAAAAAATACAAATGTCGAAATTTAAAAACTTTTACCCCCAAAGTAAAAAAAATTTACAATTTTCTTGGTATATTAATGTTATTAAAATTATTCTTAAAATTTCAAAAATTAAGAATTCCTTAAAAACCAAAAGATCAAAAATTGAATTGGCCCAGAATGAAATTTTTCAAAAAAATTAAAGGGAGCTTAATTTAAAAAGCCCATTTTTTTAAGCCATATTCAATCAAATTATCCCGTATCTTTAGTGTCTAAAATCATTCATGTATTAAAAAAAAAATGGAAATCAACATCCGGGTTGCATTGATTTTTGGGGACGGAAGATGAAATTAATTTAAAAAAAACTAAATTAAAATTTAGCTATAAATTTAAAGTTTTTAAATAAATTCCATTGCATTTTTGGATCCACCGTTTATACCAATAATATTAGTTTGGCATAAAATTTTAAAAAATCCCACGGGTAGACTCTTTAGATTGTCTTTAAAAGTTTCTATATGCATGATTTTGATATAAAATATAAGAAAGGTTGTGACATAGCCATCGGTCGATAGCTATGTCGTGGGGGTTCCGCGTAAGTTAGAGGTGTGGGATTATCGGAAGGATGAGACATTCTATAATTCTTAATATGACTTTTATTAAGAATTTTAAACTTAAATACTTATATAACGAACAAACTTATATTAAGTGAGAATAAACCAAAGTATGCCGATTTATTTAAGTCAGATCGCACAACTAGGTCACTTATCAAAATATAACTAATTATCTGCCTAATCTCGCTTCAATATTATACTAGCGTTCAGGATATAATCCTCCTACCTTGGTTGAAGACTCAACGATTCTGATACCTTCAGGTAGACTTATGTGCCCGTGTGCAATAGTTCCTCCTTTTAAATATTAGCGAGGGAGGGCGTCTCCGTGATTCTTGAATAGGCCGTCTAAACTCACTTCTAACTGTTCCACACTAAGCTTTCTCTAAGATTGCCATTCTTTCTCACTAAACTTTCTATCCTTTTAAAGGATCTTATTTGCATTGTTGCTTCGTTTTTCCTCTTGGAATTGGGTTGGAAAAGTTTTGCCATTAATCGTGGCCGTCAAAGAACGCAGGAGTTATGTTAGAAGAAGAACGCGAGAGATGTCACAAGGTTGCACACACACACACACTAATATTGAAGCTGATATGTTACCTAGAAATCCTATTGCTTATCATGTAATTAATACACCCCCAGAACCTTTATTAGATATCAATGAAAAAAGTCATTTTCAAAATATAGAAAATATATCAGCTCCTAAATATTTTAAGAGAGATAGTGTTTTTGTAGCAAAAAGAAAATGTTTAGTTAAAATAATTGTACCCAAAGCTCTACAAGTGAAGTAAATGAAAACAACTTGTGACGGGCTCACGCGTCTTTTCTTTAACATAACATCTGGGTTCTTTGACGGCCAAGATTAATGGCAACTCTTTTCCAACCCAAATCCAAGAAGCGAAATGCGAATAAGAAATGCAAATAAGATAGCTTTAAAAAGAATAGAAGTTTCGGTAAGCAGGATGGCAATTTGATGAATGTTATGTTTGGAGGAGATACAAACGTGAATTGACAGCCTATCGTAAAGTTACCTAGAAACTCAACCATTACTACAAGGTGCATACCATTGCACACGCGCCCAAAAGTTTCCATTTAAAGATTGAAGTTAAGTTTGGAATAAGGTACGACTGATTATTTGATATTAAGACTTGTAATATTATTAGAAGTGAGAGTAGGCGGATAATATAACTATTTAGAGAAAGTGATCTTAATTACGTGATTCGGTTTAACTGTCTTTTTGTGTGTTGGTTCATTCTAGATTCTTACTAGTTAAATTTATCTAAATTGTTAGACATTTAAGTTATATTCTTAAGAGAAAGTCATATTAAGAATTTAAAATGTCTATTTATTCTGAGATTCCCACACCTCTAGCTCACGCTGACAATCAAAGATATGGTCACCAAAGGGGGCCATATCACAAACTCATGAAAAATTTAATCATCCTTTGGTCATTGGACTTTCTCATCAACTTATACTTATATAAATTGTTTAAGACAAATCTTTCAAAATCATATACCGGAAAAATTTTAGGTGATAGAAATACTGCGTTCACCTCTTCAAAATTTAAGCATTTCTTAAGACATAACAATGTCACTCAATTGTCAACTACTTCTCACAGACCACAAGCTAATGGAAACTTTGAACTTGTAAATCAAACCATCATTACCCACTTAAAGTGTGAAATTAGTAACAGTTCAAGTAAAGTCCAATGGACAAAAATTCTGGAAAAAGTAACTCATCAGTATAATCAAACTCCACATACAATAACAGGTTTCCCTCTAACTTATTTAATGTATGGTAATTTACCTTTTGAAATTTCATTAAGAGATAATGAGATATATCCTCCCATAGAAGAAGCAAGAAAATTAGCCAAAGAAAGAACCGAACAATATTATAAAATAAATAAAATTAGATTTGATAAAAAAATTCAGTAAGCTGATTTCAAGGTTGGTGACTTAGTAATGTACGAGGAATTTCAATACCCCAATACAAGGAAATTAAGCCCCCTTTTCAGGCCCTTATACGGTTTTAAGAAAATGTTCTGATGTATTATTTGAAATATATATAGATAGACCTAATGTCCTTAATAAAACTGAGAGAGACTGAATTGGTTCATTCAGTCCGCTTAAGACATTTTCATCCCTATGAAAATTTTCATTTGAATTATATTCAACAAAACACTTATAATAAAGAGAATAAAAGAAAATAACTAAAAGTAACTTGTTACGTAATACAGAAGTAACTGAGTTTTGCTTAACAAGACTTTTCGCGGAGAAGAAAAGTAATATAATATGATATTTAACTTTTATAATATATTTGTGTTAAAGGAGATATTATTTATATTTTAATTGAGAGAAAACAAAGTGTGTGTTTTTTATCATACAAAATTTTGAGAAATTTTAATGTGCTTCTCATCATTTTATTTTAAGATGTCAAATGATTTAACATTTATGAAAGAAATAGGTGTTTTAAAATTGAAAGATATAAAATTTGTTATTAGAGAAATGACTCTAATGTATTAGTACTAATGATATTGATTTTGATGAGAAACAAAGTCACGTTGCATTCTCTTTTCTCCACTGAATTTCATTACTTTGTTAATTATTTTATTCAGCAGTAACTTTATTGCAAATCATTTAATTTTTTTTTTCAGTTTGAAATTGTGTGTTTTGATATACTGGCCATATATGAGGATTCACTGTTTCACAAAATTTTCTTTATCTAAATTTAAAATTAATTTAACAACTTGAAGCATATTTTTGGATACTATACAGTGGATAAAAGCGAATTCAATCATATAAATTTTATATATGTTTTGCTTTAAGAGGACAAACGTGTTTAGTTTGATATGTACACCTCTTATTGTTATCTTATTAGCATCCCTGAACATCTGTGATTTGATCACGCAGATTTCTCAGAGAGATGTGTTCAAAAATAAGTAGTGGGATACTGTTTATATTAGTGAATGTGTGATGTAAGAGAAAGATAAGAATTTTATCTATGAAACGAATACTTAGAAGGTTACGGAGATATTCAAAATTATTGTATGCGATATTTTTAAGTTACAGTGAATATTGTGAAAATTTTACATAAATACTAAAGGTGATGATAAAAGTGAGTCCACTTTTCCGACTCAAAAATAATAAAAAAGAGCTCTTGTGTATTATTATAATTCTTATATTATTTTATTCTTATAACTATTTTATCCTTATCATTCTTATATTTTTTTTTTATATTCTTATATTTTATAACGCATATAAAATAAAATATTGTTTATTGTGTTGAATAGTGCATATAATTTGTTGCACGCCGTTTTCACTTTATGAATCATTTCATTCTATTAGTGTCTATATTTTTATCTTTTAAAAATGTGTTTCATACATGCAAAAATTTGTGTAACAATATAAGGTATTACTACGATGTCTCCAGAGTAGATTTTTATACAAAATTATTGTTTTAGCATTTGTATGATACCATGTATTTTTACATCTACTATCTTATTGATTGATATAATATTATTTTCCAATATAAATTTTTTTTTGAATACATTATATGTTAGCTATAATACGAATCTCGTATTATGAAGGAATAGAAGGAAACGCGAGCTCTTATTCTGGATGTCGAATAGATGTGAAAAAGCTAATTTTCATCTATATGCATGGAAATTCATTTTATCAATTAATATTTTGGAAGTGTCATTACTGTGTTTGTTGTTATAGATTCATTTATTTTATTGCATTTTGGTTTTAGTATTCCTATCACTTAAATATTTCTACTGTGTGTAATATGTGTTTCCAAATGATGTTATGTATTGTTTGTACATAGTGATGATTGATTAAGTTTGTAAAGAGAGAAAAAACAGCACCCTTGACTTCCTCTTAAAATTAGGGGAATGTAAGGATAATTAAATTGGATTTAAAATTAAATTCCCTATTTAGCAATTCACTTTTATATTTCCTCCTCACCTCTTCAAGTATCAAATTAATCACCCATTTTTTTCTCCGAAACAGATGGCCTAACCCTTAAATATTTTCTGATTCCAGATCATTATATTTAATAGGCCTATATGTCAGCATTAACTTTCAAATACACTCATAAAATCCGCGATAGTTAGAACATCTGAGTTTAAGTGGTAACCCACTTAGTCTTAACGGTGGCGTTCTTTTTTCTCTCTCCTCTCAGCGTAAGAGCTTGTATAGATTTCATCAAATAAAAATCCTTTTTAAAATTAAGTCTGATTCTGGCTCAAAACATGTCATATATATATATATATAAGTCATGGCAACTATTTTTTTTTCTTGTAGATATGTGAACGGATCACAAATGAACATGTGTCGCGTGGTGAAAGTTCTGCAGGCATAGAGTTATTGCAGAACAACAGATGGCTCTGTGATAGCTGGTAGAAGCGCAGCGAGGGCTGTGAAATCAGTCAATTGGTGAGTGTCGTGTGAGATGGAAGTAACCCGTGTTGAGCAGAGCGCTTACATGAAAATAGCGTTCGCCGAGTTGAGAAATGCGATGGAATGTCACAGTGAATTAGTAGAAGCCTTTGGGAATAATGCCCTACCATACCGTAAGTAGGGTGCGTAACATTTTAGTGGTCATGCGATCCTACCATCCAGGTGGGTAGGATCGCATGACCACATAAAGAAGAGTGTGTACGGCAGCTACTCCGACGTTGGGGATGGGAAGATTTGGAGCACCCATTGTACTCTCCCAACATTTCGCCCTCTGACTTTGATCTCATTCCAAGTTTAAGGAACCAATACGTGGTAGGCGGTTTGCAACACGAGAGGACATTGCTAATGCTGTGCGCCAACAGGTGACCCGATTCACACATGGTGAAGCAAATACTGAGGCTGATGGTATTCTGCGCCTCCCACATCATTGACAGCTTGTGGTGACAGTGGCAGGGGTCTTTAGGTCTAGGTTTGTCATGTCAACTTTATGTGTACTGTGTTGTCATTCTTTTGCACCATGAAGGCCATATTGCCCTGTACACACTACCATAATAAATTAGTGTGTTACAATATTTCAGTGCTATTCATTGTCCACACATGTAGTTAACACCTTTTCCTTTCGTCTGTATGTGTCACATTTTCCAACTGGACTGGTATCTTCAAGAAAAAAATAGTTGCCATGACTTTGCCCCAACCCTCGTATATATATATATATACCGTAAAATCCGTCAGCATAACGCGCACTTTTAACACAAAAAATGAGATCGAAATTTAAGGATGCACGTTATAAGCCGGGTATAAAAATGATAGCTTTAAAATTTTTTTTAAAAAAAAGAGATGAGCATAAAAAATTTCGCTTGTACGTATATCGAAATACTGTTTAATTAAAAGAAATTACATTCCTTATGAACTTAAAAGGTTGTAGAGCTATAGAAGTATACAATTTTTTTTTCAAAAACTTGGGATAATACCTCGAATATAAGACTTTAAAACATAAGGTCATTGCACACTTACACATTTCAGGTTTCTTTATAAAAAAAAAGGGGGTGCGCGTTATACGGCGAATATACCTAAAAATTAAAAAATGCAGCCTGGCAGTATAGGTGCGCACTTATTATATCATATATATATATATATATATATATATATATATATATATATATATATATATATATATATATATATATATATATATATATATATGTGTGTGTGTGTGTGTGTGTGTGTGTGTATGTAAGGATAATTAAATTATATTAAAAATTAAATTTCCTATCTAGCAATTCTCTTTTATATTTTCTCCTCACCTCTTCAAGTATCAAATTAATCACCCATTTATTTCTTCCGAACATATGGACTAGCCAATAAACATGTCTAATTTCAGATCGTTATATTTAATAGCCCTATATGTCAGCATTAACTTTCAAGAGCACTCATGAACGCCGCGATCGGTGTTTTAAGTGTTAACCACTTAAGATTTTCGGTGGCGTGCTTCTTTCCTCTCTGCTCTTCGCGTCAGATGATGTCTAACTTTGATCAAATAAAGTTCCTTTTTTTAAAAACTAAGTCTGTTTCTGACTTCAAATCATGCCAGAAATAAAGCTGGCAGGATATTCTATCTGCGCGAATAAATTTCGAAGCTTAAAGTAAAACTTTTCTCAATAGTAAAATAATTTTAAATTAAAAATGAATGCCAACGACCGTAATAACTGATATGGAGAATTTGATGGAATTCCGACTGTGCTCTACATATCTTTACTGAAGACGTCGGGTTGCCGAAATTAGAAGGAATGGTACGGAAAAAGAAGAAACGCCAAGTATACCAACCATCGATAAAAGTGCTCTAAATAACGATTATAGGACTCCGTTGAACGATATTTCTCTCTACGCTAAAGGGGCCGGATTGCCGTGAGTGAAAGAAACAACGTTTTAATGACGAAAAGAAGAAAAAAAGAGAGAAGCGTGGATCCCCTATCCCCGTTAAGAAAGACATTGCTCCCTTCCTCCAGAAAAAAAATCTTCTTCCTCTGGGAATGGTGTTGTGAATTAATTCCAATAATAAAGTGATTTGATCAACATTGAAAAAAATTACTAAATCAAATCATTGAGCAACAACATCTGGATTACCGTTCACCAAGGGTTTCTGCCGCTACGAAGTGAAGGTCAGTTAAATTATATATTTCCAATTCTAACATTAAAATGACTGAGTTTTGCTGAACAGAACTTTAAGAAGAAGAATATATGATATGATATGATATTTAATTTTTATAATATAGTTGTGTTAAATCAGATATTCTTTATACTTTAACTGAGAAAACAAAGTGTATAGGTTTCGTCATACAAAATTTTGAGAAATTTTAATATACTTCTCATAATTTTATCTTAAGATGTCGAATGAGTTAACATTTATGATAGAAATTGGTGTTTTAAAGTTGAAAGATATAAATTAAGTTTTTAGAAAATTTACTAATGTACTAATACTAGTGATATTGATTTTTATAAAAAACAAAAGTAAAGTCACGTAGCATTCTTTTTTCTCCACTGAATTTTATTGTTTTGTTAATTATTTTATTCAGCAGTAACCTATTGCATGCCATTTAATTTTTTTTCATTTTAAAATTGTGTGTTCTGATATACCGGCCATATATCAAGATTACACTATTTCTCGAAATTTTCTTCTTATATAAATTTAAAATTAATTTAATAACTTGAAGCTTATTTTTGGATATTGTACAGTGGATAGAGGAGAATGCAATCTTTATAATTTTGTACATGTCTTGAAACATTAAGAGGACAAACGTGTTTAGTTTGATATGTACACCTCTTATTGTTTTTCTTATTAGCATCCCTGAACATCTGTGATTTGATCACGCAGATTCTCAGAGAGATGTGTTCTAAAATAAGTAGTGTGATACAGTTTATATTAGTGAATGTGTGTAAGAGAAAGTAAAGAATTTTCTCTATGAAACAAATACTTAGAAGGTTACGGAGAGATTCAAAATATTGTATGCGATATTGTGTTAAGTTACAGTGAATAGTGTGAAAATTTTACATAAATACTAAAGGTGATGATAGAAGAGAGTCCACATTTCCGACTCACAATTATTTAAAGAGCTCTTTTAATCTTATAACTCTTATATTCTTTTATTCCTAAATTCTTATAATTTTTATACTTTTATATTCTTATAGTTTATAACGCAAATGAAATAAAATATTGTTTATTGTGTTGAATAGTGCATATAAGTTGTTGTACACAGTTTTCTTCTTATTAATAATTTCATTTTATTAGTGTCTATATTTTTTTTTATCTTTTTAAAAAATGTATGTCATGTATGCAAAATATTTTGTGTAACACTACGATGGCGCCAGAGTAGATTTTTATACAAAATTAGTATTTTAATATTTGTATACCATGTATTTTTATATCTATTATCTTATTTTTTCATATGATATTATTTTCAAATATAATTTTTTTTTTTGAAAACATCTGCTAGCTATAATACGAATCTATTATTGTGAAGGAATAGGAGGAAACGCGAGCTCTTATTCTGGATGTCGAATAGATTTGAACAAGCTAATCTTCAGTTATATGTACGGAAATTCATTTTTATCAATTAATATTTTGGAAGTGTCATTACTGTGTTTGTTGTTATAGTTTCGTTTATTTTCGAGCAATTTGAGTTTAGTATTCATTTTACATAAATATTTCTACTGTGTGTAATATGCGTTTCCAAATGATGTTATGTATTGTTTTCTATATGCTGAAAATTGATTAAGTTTGTAAAGAGAGAAAAAACCACGTTATTACTCCTTTTTAAAATTGGGGGGCAAATGTAAGGGTAATTAAATTATACTAAAAATTAAATTCCCTATCTAGCAATTCATTTTTATATTTTCTCCTCACCACTTCAAGTATCAAATTAATCACCCATTTATTTCTTCCGAACTTATGGCCTAGCCAATAAACATGTCTAATTTCAAATCGTTATATTTAATAGCCCTATATGTCAGCATTAACTTTCAAGAGCACTCATGAACGCCGCGATCGGTGTTTTAAGTGTTAACCATTTAAGATTTTCGGTGGCGTGCTTTTTTCCTCTCTGCTCTTTGCGTCAGATGATGTCTAACTTTAATCAAATAAAGTTTCTTTTTTTAAAAACTAAGTCTGTTTCTGACTTCAAATCATGTCATATATATATATCTTGTGTCAAAAAAATCAGACATTATAAATAACTATAAACATTTTACTAAATATTGCTTAAATCAGAAATACCCAATTAATTTTATTAATAGTTATATAAATAAAGCTATTCAAAATAGTTAGGATTAAAATTCTGAGATTGATAATAGTTTATTACTATAAACTTAAATATTTTATGGTTATAGTTATCTCCATAATCTAATATTAGATTAGAAATTACTTACTATTATTTTATTCATATTTACTCTGGTGTTATTATAGTTATGCTATAATATGCAACTCTTATTAATTTTTATTTCCATTCTTTTTATTCTTTTGTTAAGTGCTACATTTCAGTCATTCTTTAGATTTAAATCTGTATTAGGGTATAGAATCTGGCAGTAAATTAATGTTTGCACTCAGATTTAGCGCGGGCTTTGCATTTGTAAGTGCAATTTTTAGGTAAGTTACCTCTATCTTGTAATGGATTTAGATATTCCTATCCATTATTTCCTATTGGTTTTTGCTCAGTGTTATTTACAAAAAAAGGAGGAAGGTTGGCTGGCCAAAAAACATGTTCAACCCCACTTTTATATAAATTATTTTATATATAATAGCTGTCCTAAGTCAATAATGTTCATAACACTGCAGCATCCATTTTATATTTATAATCTCGATTACTCTTTTGTCCTTCATTGTGTGATTTTCCTGCTGTCTATGTGTTTGTCGAATGTTATTGTTTGGTTGTTATCTCTTGTTTGTAGAGAGAGAATTTGCCTATATATATATATATATATATATATATATATATATATATAATTCTTTATAATTTCATAATTGACAAAGTAAGCGCTAATAAAACCATATATAATTTATATAAAAAAATTAGCTATTCTTTCTTTCTTTTTTTTGTTGCAGCTTTGTACATTTACTTTATTTGATATTATAATTAAAAAGAGAAGACGAACTTTTTTTTCTGCCGTTTCTTATATTTTTCATAGTGTTTGCCATACAGATGCTAGTAACAAGGCTAGCGATGATTTATCTATTTTTTCTAGAGAAGGAATATGTAAAAAATATGTCTTTTTAGTAATCAAATTCAAGAGTTCTATAATATGGTGGATTATTATGGGCTTATTATCCTTCAATTGAAAAAAAGTATTGCACGTAGGACTTAAATATAAAGTTTGAGTAAAAAATTTTAATTTCTCTATTAATTTTTTGCATATTTGTTGCCTTCATATGTAAGCTGCAACACATTTATTAAATAAAAATTCGCAATTATAAAGCTATTAAAAATGACACGTCTATAAACAAAGAACTACAGATATTTTACGGTAATATTTTTCGGATCCAATTTAAATTAGCTTCTACTGTTAGTAATTAAAAGGTAAAAACAGAAACTACTAACGATAAAATTTTAAAAAAAATATCTACTAATTCTTGAAGAGAAAGGGCATAAATTATAAAAAAAAAGATAAAGCGTTTTCCTCAGCAAAGGTTTAGCAATAACATGTTATTTGCTGTTAAAAGTAAAATCTCTTCATCCTCATTCCTCTAATTGTCCTTAGATTCCATGGTTCGTATTTTATAAAAATGTTATGTTAGAAATTACAAAAATAAGCTTTGATCCGTTACAAAAATACATTTTTTTTTCATGGAAAGAAGATGTTCATAGTGATTCTTATTGCCTGTCTCTTATATTTTTACCCTCGCTCAGAGTGATGACTTTTATTTTGAAAACGGTTTTTTATTGAGGTCAATAATTTAAAACAAATCTTACAGGGAGAGTGCAAGGTCTTGAGGTCACTGATTGAGTTCAAATTTTGTAGGATGGTAGATTTAGTTTCCCTGTTGATGAAGATATATGGGGTTACAAAGGTCATTACTCTATAATTTTTTAGACATTTACAATTGAAGATGCAATTCATTCGTTAAATTCAATTCTGTAGCAAGCGATTACATGTAATGAGTTTAGCGTAGCAGCAACGAATCAGTGTTTCTTGTCGTTAGGAGCCAGGTACGAGTCCGTGGAGGGTGAATAATTTTTTTTTATAATTTTATGTCTATTTTTACACACAAAGATACATAATGCAGTTGAAATAAATTGGAAATGAAATGTCTTTAATGACTAGAAACCTTATAAGAGTTTTATTTGTGATTATCATTCATATAAGTACAGAATAATATTTATTACAAAACAATAAAAGAATTTCGCAAGAACAGTAGAAAAGCCTTTTAACTGCTTGTTAATCATGCCTGGAAACAATAAATTGCAAAAGGAAACAATAAATAAAACATTTATTAGATTAACAGAATTAGTATAAAAATATGACTAGCTTCTTACCCCTCATTGTGTCGTTACAATGGTGAAACTTGTCATAAAGCAAAAGAAACATAATTTCGAAAAGCATCTCGCGCATCGAATTAGTGCAGTATTACGCATTACGTATAATCGCGCGTTTGCTACAAAAGTAAATTTAATGAGTGAATTACATCTTTAATTGCAAATATTTAAAAAATACTGAGTAGTGGCCCCTATAACCCTATATCTTCATCAACAGGGAAACTAAATCTACCATCCTGCAAAATTTGAACTAAATCCGTGACCCTAAGACCTTGCACTCTCCTTGTTAGAAGACAGCGTGCTGTGTTTATTTTTCCTCAAACATTGTACCTTTTACATACATATTTGTGTTAGCAATATGTCACACTGACTCTAGGATTTTTTTATTACGTAACTAGATATGTTTAGAAAGTCGCTCTGCTGGCCTCTTATATATAATTGTAATTGATAAGAACTTTTAGCTAATCGAAAGAATTATGTTTACTTAAGTGTGCTTAGAAGATGTCTTTATATTTTTTTAAATTATGAATTTACCTGATACAGCTTAACTTTTGCATTATTCCTGCTTTATATTTATTCAAATTATTTGCTTTATATTTGTTTGAAACACTACGGTAATTCAATCATATATTGGGACGTTTATTTAAATTTAATAGATCGGAATTTAAAAATGCCTAAGCAATAAAAGCATTCATATCAATCGAAATTTTTAATGTGTTCATTTTAATTATTACGCAAAATTGCACATTGAAAATTGTGACGGGCTCACGCGTCTTTTCTGTAACATAAACTCTGGGTTCTTTGACGGCCAAGGTTAATGGCAAATCTTTTCCAACCCAAATCCAAGAAGTGAAATGCAATTGTAAATGCAAATAAGATAGCCTTTAAAAGAACAGAAGTTTTAGTAAGCGGGATGGAAATTTAGAGAAATTTATGTTTAGAAGAAATAAAAGTGTGAATTGACGGCCTACCAAAGATTACCAGATTCCTAGCCATTACTACAAGGTGCATACTATTGCACGAGTGTCTAAAAGTCTCTGAAATTGATTGAACCTTAGTTTGATTCAAGGTAGGACTGATTATTTGATATTAGAACTCGTAATATTATTAGAATTGAAAGTAAGCGGATAATATAATTATTTAGATAAGTGATCCAAGTTACGCGATCAGGTTTAGCTACAGCTGCGTGTTTGGTTTATTCTCACTTAATATAAGTTTATCCAATTTATTAGAAATTTAAGTTAAACTCTTAATAAAGTCATATTAAGAATTTTAAAATGTCGATTCATTTCGAGAATCCCACACCTCTAATTCACGCTGACAATCAAAGATATGGTCGCCATAGAACGACCATATCACAATGGCGCCCAAACAGATTTAATTTATATGACCCTGGGGTAGGAGATTCAAGTGGGTTTTGTATTTTACCAGAAATGTGCTTTTCCGGGTCAGAGAACGTGAAGGAATTCCTGGAGGCCATAGAGAATCAAATAAAATTACTAGAAATACCTAGTGATTTAGCATGTGCTTATTTCAAAGGTCATCTCCGGGGAAGGGCCCAAGATTGGTATCAGATATTCGGATCAGTGTTAGTGCAGGATACCGCCACGGATTTCGCGCAGCTAAAAACAGAATTAGCAAAAGCATTCCCCGCTATAAAGAATAAGGAAGATTTAGAAGCGATGTTTTATGCCTCCCAGCAGGAAAGGAATCAGGAACCAACGGATTTTGTTTACGATTTGTTAAAAATCCACAAGGGTTTAGAACTAAGGATGTCGCAGGCGGAATTGGTAGATCACATTTTTGTTAGACTCGAACCACAAGTCCAGGACTATATGGAGGTCCAAAATTCACAAAACACGGTACAACTTTTGGAAATCTTAGCTAAATTTGAAGAGAGGTATTGTTACAAATTAAAACGGGGTTCGCAGAATAGTTATAATGTGGAAAGACGGAGTCACAAGGCGCATAGAATGTCTAATGTTGATGATAATCGCAGAAACTGGAGAAATTCTGACGTTGGGCGTAGACCAAATAATGGCAGAAATGATTCTAGAGGTAATTATGAGAATGGCCGTCAAAGTAATAAGTGGTTCGAGAGTAGGAATAGATTTCAGAACGTTGATCGGAGATTCAACGAAAGGGGATACCAATTTCGAAAAGAAGATCGAAATGATAATTTTAATAGAGGGGACCGCAGAAATAGGGGTTCGAGTGAGAATTTCAGTCGAGGCGATAGGATGCAAAGGGGAAGATTGAATGTTTTGAAAGTTAATGAAGTTCAAAATAATCAAAAGAACTCGGCAGTGGGTATACCAATTAAACTTTCTCCGATATGTATATCACCCGTGGAACTTCTATATGTTCCTATACTATTAAATAACACATTTTTGAAAGCGCAATGGGACACAGGAGCAGAGAAATCATTTATATCGGAAGAAATATATAAAAAATATTTTTTTTATAAGCAAGTAAAAAAATCGCGAGCTCAGGTGATCATAGCACAAGGAGCGAAATGTCAAAATATAGGAATTGTAGAATTGAATATTCGAATTAGGGAGTTTGAAAAACCTTGGTTGTTTCATGTGTTGACGGATTTGGAATACCCATGTATTCTTGGAGTTGATTTCATAAGTGGATCAAAGATTGTTTTAGACTTTGATCGAAAATCGTTAAAGATTCCCGATTCGCAGGTAGAGAGGGTGGTTGAAACAGTTGAGGATGAAAAATGTTGAAATAGATCACAAAGTTGGAGGATAAGCAAAAACAGGAATTACAAAATTTGCTTAGTAGTTTTAAGGGATTGTTCTCAGACAAACCAGGTCTTACTCATGTTTTATACCATGAGATTGATACGGGAGATAGTCTACTGGTTGTTTCCAGGCCGTACAGGTAAGATCGGCAAAAGCAAGCGATACTCGATTTTCATGTAGAGAAAATGTTACGAGAAGGAACCATTGTTCCAATTCAATCCCCGTACGCGTCACCTGTTGTGTTATGTAAGAAAAATAATGGGTTACTACCGGATAATCCGGAAGCATATAGATTTGCGGTTGACTATAGGAAACTAAATTCGATCACGAAGTATCCACGCTATCCCTTACCGTTAATAGATGATTTAATAACGAATATCCCCTATACGACAATAATGTCATTTCTTGATCTAAGAAGTGGATACTTTCAAATGGCAGTAAACCCCAGTTATATTGTTAAGACCGCATTCGTAGTAAAAAGGGGCACTTGCGTATTTCGGCGTATGCCATTTGGCTTATCAGGGGCAGCTCCCAATTTTCAGAAGGCAATTGACCTAATCCTAAAACCGGTGATAGGGAAGTTTGTGAGTGTTTATATGGATGACGTTATCATTGCGTCTCCATCGTTCAATGTTGAGCATTTAAGTGTGGTTTTTTCGTTATTGCAAGATGCAGGATTGACATTAAATAAGGATAAATGTAAATTTGGGTGAGATGAATTGAAGTATTTAGGATTAATTATTAGTAAGGAAGGAATCAAAACGGATGAGACAAAGGTTCGAGCCATACTCGAGATGAAACCACCACGGAATTCATAGGAGGTATCCAAGTGTTTGGGTATGTTCCAATGGTACGCGAAATTTATTAAAAATTTATGCTGATCTTTGTGAGCCCCTTTATAATCTTAAACGAAAATTTAAAATATTCTTCTGGTCCATTGATGCGCAGAAGGCATTCGACGCGGTCAAGGCGGCCATAACAAAGGCGCTAGTTTTAAAATTGCCGGAGTTCAAAAAGCCCTTCGAGTTATTTACAGATGCAAGTTCAATAGGTTTGGGAGCAATTCTAAATCAAGAACAAAGTTTAGTTATATTTTCTTCACGTACTCTGAACAACGCTGAGAGGAATTATATGGTAACCGAAAGAGAATGTCTAGCAGTAGTGTGGGTGCTGAATAAATTCAGAACATATTTAGGATCACTGCCTATTAAAGATATTACAGATCACGCTGCCTTAACACGTTTAACTTATGGAAATAATTTGTCCAGTAGGATGATCAGATGGGCACTCAAATTAGCGGAATTTAATATAGAATGGGAACATAGACCTGGAACTCAAAATGCGGTGGCGGATGTTTTATCTTGAAACCCGGTTGAAAGTATAATGGGAGAAAAAGTTAATTGTGCAATAATTAGAGATCTAGTACTTACGTCGCGAGAACAGTTAATAACAGAGCAAAAGAATGACCCAGAATTAGGTCATATCTATAGATATTTAGAAAACCCGGAAGATAACTCTGTTAATGCGACGATATGTGAGAATTGGTCCCGCGACTTCCGTCTAATTGAAGGGTTGTTGTTTTATGCGAAACACGCAACGTCGTTAGGTGAAATGCGTGTATATATTCCAAAGTCTTTAAGAAATGAAATCTTACGAGAATTTCATGACAAGCCAATAGCAGGTCATTTTGGCCGATTTAAAACTTATCATAAAATACGGGACGTTTGTTATTTCCCGTATATGAGAAAATTTATTGATCAATATGTCTCTACATGCCATATGTGCCAAGTTAATAATTATAAAAACGCGTTATCAGCTGGTCGATTAAATCCGATTGTATCAAATTATCCAAATGAGATAGTTACGTTAGATTTGTTAGATCCGTATCCTACATCGAGAGTGAGACGTAATCGATATGTTTTAGTAATTACCGATCATTTCAGCAAATGGGCTGAAATTATACCTCTTAAAAAGGCTTCGGCTGGTATAATAGCGGATAGTTTTTTGATAATTTTATATCGCGTTTTGGATCTCCAATAAAATTAATAAGTGATAACGGTCCCCAATTTATATCCGAAATTTTTGAACATTTAAGTGAAAGATTAGGCATAAGACATGTGAAGACTGCTGCATATAGACCTCAGGCAAATAGAACCGAACACGTAAATCGCGATCTGGTGCAAATGATTGCAAATTATGTAAATGATCAACACGATACTTGGGACCAATTCTTACGTGAATTTGCTTATGCTATTCGTACTGCAGTGAATGAAACGACGGGAAAACCTCCTGCGGAATTATTTTTGGGTCGAAAGTTGATTACCCCATTTCAAAAATTAGTTATGGTTTCGGACGGAACTGAATTTGCAGTAAGAGATATTGAAAAATTGTTTGATGAAGCTAGACGAAACACAAAAAATAAACATGAAAGATGGGAAAAATATTACAATAGAGGCAGGCATGATGTACAAATTAAGGTGAATGACTGGGTATCGTTAGAAACACACCCTTGAAATTCTGCAGCAAATAAAATATGCGCTAAGTTTAAACAAAAATTTGAAGGTCCGTATAGAGTGTTAGAAGTAAGAAATAATAATAATGTTATAATATGGAGGCCAGGAAAAAGGTTAACCGTCAATGTTGATCAAGTGAGAATATATCGTCATAGGAAATGTGACGAGATTGAGATAGGAACAGGTAGCTCGGATAACATTAGTTCACGTCAGGAAACGAGTAGTTTGGAAAACGTACAACGAAGATCAAATGAGTCGCAATATGGTAAGAAGAAAGGGTCTGATGTAAAGCGTGAGTTAGAGGAAAAAGGGATAAATCTTAAGTCAAATCAATTTGAGAAACACACAGATAGGGCCGATAAGCGCAGATCATCTATCAGATCACTACCTAGCTCTTTTTCCAGTAATAAGACAAAAATTAAAAGAAAACGACAGAATAGAGTGGAATATAAACGATCGCATGGATCTTGGTCAAGTGGACCACAAAGAAAGTTGCAGAAACGTGTACCCAATAAAATAAATAAAAGACCATTGTCATCAGATAATATTTATATAAGTAGGAAGAGGAACCGAAAGGAAGGAGTAGTGGTTCAAGATAGAGAAACGTATAATCTCAGACCACGCAAGAAACAGGACCAGGATTCCCGACCGGCCAATGGAGTGAAGTCAAATCAAGCTAGGAAAAGCCGAAGGGACAACTACAGACCCTACATCAGGCAACATACGGAATCAAAGAGCACCCGAGAAATGAGAAGATGAGCGAAAAGAAACAGCACACTGTCCCTGGAAGTCCTAGTAGGAGACGACAAGCCATAAAAATCAGGTTGTATTGTTTCATTTTATGTTCTTTCCAACAAGTGGTCGGAAGAATTATTGCAAAGAAGGAAGTCTTGCGGGCGGTGTTAAAAATTATAATCCAAGCAAAAGTTGACACTACAATGAGTGTATATATTTTTTTTTGAACTTTTGACTTGTAAAATTTTTTTCTCAATTGATGGAGAAAACAATTATATCATGCATTTGTTTACTTCGATGTATGACTTCATTGAGATGCGACAATTCCTTTGGTTATTTGTTTTAATGATTTAATGAAAAATGTTTGTAATTGTATAGTGTGTGTGTATATATATATTGTTATATTGTTTCATATTAATGTACATCTAGTTCAAGGAAACGCGGCGTAGACAGGATTCTAACAATAACAATAACATTAACGGCGCAGCGTGACAGTGGGAATTTTGTGGAGGAACTAGATGCAGTGTGTAGATAAAAAATTGTTGTAATTTAAAAGTGATATATAATGTATAAAAATTGTGAAATATACTGGTATTATGTGAATATAGATTGTGCCAAGTAACTTAAAGAGTTTTTATTTCAGGGTGACTGACCCTGAATTCTGAATAGGAAGCAGATTTTGAAATTGTAACATAATGGATATAACAAATGTTAAACAGAAGAAGAATATAAATAGAAGCAAATTTTTTTGTAATGCTATACCTATATTTGTTGTAAAAGTGAGAATCTACCATAATTGAAATGCATGGCTGTTGATGTTGGTCTAATTAATTGAGTAAAATTTATTGTGGCTGTCAAGAGTTTAAATTAAGGAGTAATATTAAAAATTAAAATTTCAAATGAATAATGAAAATTACAGTTTAAGTTTAATATTGAAAAATAATAGTTATAATGAAGATTCGAGGTTTAAATTTAAATAAAACTTGGAAAGTAAGGAGATTTAGAAATAAAAATTTAGGCATGTAATTTCTTAAGGGCAATTGAGACCCTCGAATAAACCACGTTTTGCTTCTTTGAGGGGGTTATGACGGGCTCACGCGTCTTTTCTGTAACATAACCTCTGGGTTCCTTGAAGGCCAAGATTAATGGCAACTCTTTTCCAACCCAAATCCAAGAAGCGAAATGCAATTGTAAATGCAAATAAGATAGCCTTTAAAAGAACAGAAGTTTTAGTAAGCGGGATGGAAATTTAGAGAAAGTTATGTTTAGAAGAGATAGAAGTGTGAATTGACGGCCTACCAAAGATTACCAGATTCTTAGCCATTACTACAAGGTGCATACTATTGCACGCGTGTCTAAAATTCTCTCTGAAAGTGATTGAACCTTAGCTTGATTGAAGGTAGGACTGATTATTTGTGATATTATAACTCGTAATATTATCAGAATTGAAAGTAGGCGGATAATATAATTATTTAGATAAGTGATCCAAGTTACGCGATCAGGTTTAGCTACAGCTGCTTGTTTGGTTTATTCTCACTTAATACAAGTTTATCCAATTTATTAGAAATTTAAGTTAAACTCTTAATAAAGTCATATTAAGTATTTTAAAATGTCGATTCATTTCGAGAATCCCACACCTCTAATTCATGCTGACAATCAAAGATATGGTCGCCATAGAACGACCATATCACAAAATAATCAATTTTAAGTATTAAATTAATGAAAAAAAATGTTTATTTTCTTTTATATTAAAATGATATATGTTTTTAAAATTATTGTTAACTAATAATATGAACACTGCAATTTTTAAATTTCATGAGAAATAGAGCTGCCTTGCCTTTAACCTAGTAACGATTTTGACATTTTTTTACTGATGATTGTAATTATTGGATATGTTAAATATGTCATTTCGGGCATATTTGTTTGGATGAAAAAAATTACTTTTTACAATCTATAGAAATGCCGTTTCTAAAGAGAACTTAAAAGGCACAAAGAATTTCTACAAAATAATACAGTAGTGTCATGAAAACTCGGCACTCTATAACCTGGCAGTCCGGATAACTCGGCCGCACTCTTGCAGGTCCGATAGCAAGCAAGACATTGTTTACGATGCAGAAATTATTGCTGCTACCACACTTAATGAAAAAATGCCGGAAAATGACAAAGACATGAACATGGAGGACACCATACAAACCTCTAAAATATCACATAATGAGGGACTAAAGGCTGTCGAACCCTCCCTTCTGTATTTTAGACAAAATGCCCCGGTAATGGACTTACTGAACCTTCGTCTTCCTGATGAAGCAGCAAAACGCAGGGTGCAGTACTTAAGACAACAGGACATTACGCATTTATTTTTAAAAAAGTAACCAGTTTTTGCGAAGTCGACTACTTAATTTTCATTATAGACAGCTTTATGCGACATAAAGTATTTTTCTGAGGTGTCTCTGATCAGGTAAATTACTATATACTATGTAGTCATTCATTTTCCTTTTTATGTAGTAAGTGCTCTTTGCCTTCATAAAGTACTTAATTTTCTTTTTCTTAAGGGGGTTTGAGCAGTTTATTTTCTGTTGGATTCTCAAGCAAATAATACATACTATAAGTGCAGTACAATATATATATTTTCTGTGGAAACATTCGTATTTATTCTTTTATAATCCCATTTTCAATAACCCGGAATTTTAACAAACTCGACCACCCTTTCGGTCCACAAAAGCCGACTTTTTGGGACTCGAATGTATAAGAGGTCGATTTATGCGAGTGAAATGTCTTCATGTGTAACATCAGGTATTTTTTGGTTTTTGATGATACATTGCGGGGTAAATAACTGAAAATATCCAAATGCTGAACATTTCTTTTTAAAAACACCAGTTTTTCAAAGGAAAAAAGAAAAGAAAAGAAACAGAAATATTTTTAAAAATAATATAAATTTTTTAAAAGGAATATATAAATATCATAATTTAAGGAGCCAAGTTTATTGTGCCGTGATTATTTATAATAAAAAAGTTGTAAGAGTCTCGCGCCTCTCTCGCGGTTTCCTAGATGTGTGTGGGGGGAGGAGGAAACACTCGACATGATTCAACTAATCTATTTATTTCCACACTAAGAATAGACACAATTTCAACTAATAATATTAAGAGAATTGCTCAATGAAAACCGTGCAAGTGGAACAACGACAATAAAACGTGAGTGATTAGGCGACTAACAAACTTGATCCTTCTTTCAATTAAGGATATAACCTTTAATCCGATTTAATCTAATCTTAATTCAATCTTAGTGAACAATCGTGACTTTAAGGTTTCCTTCTAATAAGAATCAAATCACTCTAATTCTAATATACTTTCAGTAGCAATCTCACCTGTCTTGAGTATATCTTCTCTCCTTCTCTCTCTCAAGCAAGAAAACCTTGCCTATTTATAGTAAGTTAATTTGCATATCACAAATCTCTTCTTCCGAAGGGTTGGTTGTGAATAACACGAATCGATAGCCTAAAGGTTTCCTAAGAGGATTAATTAGAAAATCGTCACAAAATTTATTGAAGAAAATTATTTTACAACTCAACGAGACTTTTACATTTGTTGTGTATTTATGTCACGTTCTATTATGTCGCAGTTTATTTATCAAATTTTATAGATCTGAAATTAAACTCCCGTTCACTTAAAAGAATAATTGTCTGATAAAATTTAGTACTCATAAAGTGTGAAAATATATTTCATATTTTTTTTTCAAAAAGTATTTGAGTCATATTGATAAATAATTTTATATTACAACTGCTTAATGGGCGCAAAATTGCCGTATAAAAATATTTGCCATGTAGCACAATGACTTAGCTCATGATTTCGACAAAGTTGAAAAATTAAATCTTTTTAAGTGTACTTACTATGTTCTATTACTTTTCACTTTTTGTCATATTCATCTCAGTTTTTTTTCCATCTTCTATTTTTAATGGCTTTTCTTCTAACTACATTGTAATTATATCTGGGTCAAAACTTTAAAAACGTTTTTCTCACATTTTAAATAACTCAACTGAGATAAAATTTTCGATACACGATTATTTTGGATGACAATACAGTAATTTGAAGTCCAGTGGCTGAGTGGTTAGTGCATCGCGCTTCCACGCCACATATTCGAGGTTCAAACCCCGGGCTGGGCAAGGTTGACTTAGCCTTTTATCCCTTCAGTGGGTCGATAAAATGAGTACCAAGCTTGCTTGGGAACTTAACACTGGGGGTTTTGCGTCAGTAACATCTGCTGACCGGAACATCTGCTCATACACCTGAGGGCCCAAGGTTATGTATACTGAGTTGGGCACAGTAGGCCTTGGCTCTCATGGGCTGTTGCACCACTGAGTTAAGTTATACGATAATTTAATTATAATGAAAGTTAATTGATTAAAACTAATTATTCATAGAATTACATTTTATTCATAATTTCAGTTGTTTACAATTTAAAACAGTTGAATATTAAAACCAGCAAAAATTAAAATATCCCCTCAAAAATTTTTTAAAAAGTTAAAAAATACATAGCGTAAAACTTTGTTATTTTGTGCTAATGGTTTATTTAAAATTAATATTACATATCAAAAATAAATAAATAAAATAAAATAAAAGGAGTTTTGAACTATAATTTTTATTGGGAAAAAAAATACCGTAAAATCCGGCGTATAACGCGCAACTATACTTTAAAGGGGCAATTTTTAATTTTTAGGTATATTCGCCGTATAACGCGCACTTTCTTTTCACGAAGAAACCTGAAATGTACGTGCGCAATGTTCTTATGTTTTAAAGTCATTTATTCGTAGTATAATTTCAAGTTTTAGAAAAAAATAGTATACTTCCAAAATAACAATATTTTAAGTTAATAAGAAATGCATTTCTTTTAAATAAACAATGTTTCGATATATGTAGAAGTCTAATTTTTTTTGTTTGTTCTCATCTTATTTTATTTTTAAAGCTCTCCTTTTTATATCCGGCGTATGAAGCGCACCCGTAAATTTCTATCTTATTCTTGTGTTCAAAGTACACATTATACGCCGGATTTTACGGTAAGTGAAAGATACACTTCATTTCTTTTTCCCCTTTTACGCAGCAATTCTTCAAAATAAAATGAATTAAATTTTAACAGCACCTTATTAAGAGCGTTCCCCTTCGCTCTCAAAATTTTAGATGTTAAAAAATTATGTTAAGTAAAGAAAACCCACACACATATATTTAAAAAATTCGTTTTTTACCGGAGTTATGAAATTTTTCCAGTGCAATCATGAAATGAAAGAAAAGATATATATTTGTAGAAGTAAAATATTTGCTATCCTTCAGCCCTCTTCTCGAATACTGATCCACTCTCGGAGATGACAGACATAACCCATTCGCATTAAGCAAGTTCTTCCTTCACTTGAGGATAACGATGCAGTTTTTTCAAATCAAATGAAAATGGCTTGCTGTTTTTACTTCCACTCACTACAATGATTTTATATCTCTAGTTTTCAAAATAATCCTTTGAAAATATCCTTTTATTTTGAAAGTGGTTTGTATTGAATTGTTTTGTGTATGAGAAAACAAAATACTTTTGTTCCCTGATTATCTGTTTCAGAATTAATTGACTTTATAACATAATTTCCTTTTCTATACCTGGATTATATTCGTCACTTAACGAGACAAAAAGTTTGCTTTGGGATTATTCCTAATATTCCCAAGTAAATATTTAATGATATGTTTGTTTTCGAATCTTTAATTGAGTTCTATTTGAGAAAGGAGATTACCTCTTTACACAATGTTGGTGAACGTAGAAAGATTTCTTTAGTTTTTCTTCATGAAGAACTGAACTTGAAAGACTGTTGACTGCCATAATCCAAAGAAAACTCTTCCAGGTAATTTCGTCAATGTAATAAAATTTTTCAATCCTTAAGGTATCCGATTATGTTCGGAACCATGATTTTGTAAAAGCGTATAAATGAATACATTTTTTGTCACTTAGATTAGAATATACATATAAAATTTCTTTCAGAATATTATTATAATAGAAAATTATTTAAATGCAATACTTTGGAAAAAAATTAAAATAAAACTACCTATTTTCAAAACATTCTCCTTTTATGAAAAATGTTTCTATAAAAAAATATCTTACATATATATAGCTAAAACTTCTACAGAGAGCCTGAATTAGGATTTTTGAAAAATGTCTACTATTTTCAGAGTTATCACCAAATAAAACAAAAATAGGTGTTTTTTTACTAAAATTTTTTTCACTCTGATGTATTAGAATATAGATAAATCCTTGTCTAAATTATATACTTCAAAAATTCTAGTTCAGGCTCTGTACTATGTCTGAGCTATATATTGGAAAAATATTATATTATTATAGAAGCATTTTTTTTATATATAAAAAAGAATGTTTTGAAAATAGATAATTCTATGTTCATTTTTTGCCAAAATATCGCATTTAAATAATTATTTTTATTTTAATAATATTCTTAAAACAATTTTATTTGTGTATTATAATATAAGTGACCCTAAATATTAAAAAAATATATTCGTTTGTTCTCTTTTGCAAAATCACGGTTCCGAACGTAGTCGGATACCTTAAAGGAACTCGATTTATGGAAAGGATGAAGACTATGTTTTCTTTAGAAGTTCGTGGCCTGCGATTGACAAGTGATTTTTTTTTTTTTGTCAACTATTTTCCACTTCTTCAATCGTTTCTCTAGTTGCTTCAAGTACGTTAAAATTGTTTTGATGACTTTTTGACGAAGCAATATCTTGTACGAAAATTACAGAATTGTTATCGAAGTGATTCGCTTGTATAAGGGTGTTGTTCCAATTAAGCGAACGATGAAGACTGAGAACATTTCCCCGGGATAGGATTCCATGCATAAGTGATTCATGCTCTTAAAATTCTATTATCAAGATGCTGATGAAAAGTTATATATTTATTTTTTGGAAAAAGCTATGGATAAAATGCGGATGAGGTATGTTATTTTTTTATACAATCAAATTATCTTATTTTTTGCCCGCTTAAAATTACACTGCTAATGACTTTATATTTATTGAATTCTTTTATGAAATGGTTAGCAATTTAGAATAAAAATGGATTTATAAAGGATTCTCTTCTAAATTCACGGTGGTCGTTAGAGATGAGATATTGTCGTTATTGTCGAAACGAAGTGTGTAGTATTTTTTTTCCTACAAATTTTTCCAAAATATTCGACAATCTGATGGGTCAATAATTGTCAGCAACTTTTTAATCTTTTTTAAGATTTCTGAGCATGCTAATTTTGGTAGCTGTTCAATAGTTAAAAGAACGATTGGATGGGAAATATTTTTGTGCTTTATACATTTTTGTAAGATTGAGTAGAAATAATTTAAAGTTGAGATCCGAAGAGCCACATTTTTAAGATAAGATGCTTAGGAGCTTTTATCAGTTTCAATTCGTTTCGTTCTTTTTACCTCCCCAAAACGCGAGAAACACAAAATCTTTTGAAATTTTATTCTCCACTCGGTGTTATGTAGTGAGGTTTTGGATATTTACATTAAATGGTTTATATTGAAATACCGTGTAAAATTCTATAGAGCAGCGGTTTTTGGTCTGCGGACCCCCGGGGGACCTTAGTATATATGGGGGCCACTAAAATCTCTGATTTAATGCTAAGATTTCCCATTTTTATAGCTTTTGAAAGACCTCGTGATCTTTGAAAGATGTACCATACTAGACCAGATCACTACATTGCCTTAATGAAAAGACTGTCGCAGGAAAATGATGAAATTAGGGCATTCATCAAATCCCTAAGAGAGATGATCAATTCACGCAAGATGTTAAAATAACGTCTCTTTGAGGTAATTTCCCTTGTGTAAGTAAGTGATTTGATGAAATTCCCGAACTGTTTCAGTGAAATGATGAAAAGAACAAGTCAGCATGAGTAGAGCTCTGTTTTCGCTCGTGTTGCCACTCTTTTTTACCTCCTCCTCTCTCCTCGTCCATGCCAGGCAATGCCGGGCTTCTGACGTGACGCCTCAAAACAAAATGACCTAAATATCATTTTTTTAGTTTTATTTAGCTATATTCTTTACATTATTATCTTTCTATTGACATATGACTTTTGTATGCCCGAAAGTTAGAAACTGGATAAAACTTCAATTGAAAAATGTAAACAAGCAAATTATTCGACCACGCCCTCTTTATAGATAAAAAAAAGCTTTTTAATAATAAAAAAGCTATTTTAAAAAGGGAAATAATAACTTAAAAAAAAGGTGATACAAATAAAGCAGGATATTTCTGAAGTACCACACTAATGTATAATTTTAAAAAAAATGTTTAAAATTCTTCTACAAATATCCTTTAAAAAAAAGACAAAAAAAAAAACCCTACCAGCTTTATTATCTAATTATTTTGTAAGTTAATTTCGGATAAATAATTTGTAATTCAATGATTAAAGTTGTATTAATTACTCTACTTTTAATAATGCACCGTATTTGCTAAATAAACACTTTTAAACTCTTAACAATATTATTTCATCATTTCATTGAAACAGGTTAGGGATTTGATCAAATCACTTACTTTCCTTAGGGAAATCACCTTTCAGAGTTCTTATTTTAACATCTTGCGTGAATTGATCATCTCCCTTAGGGATTTGAGGAAAGCCCTAATTTAATCATTTCCCTGATACAAATCCACCAGAACATGTATTTCGATCAAGAATACTAATTCAGTTTTTTTTTTATTGTTTGCGATTATACAGCCGTTACTTCAACGCAATAAGTCTGTATCAGTAGCAAAGGCAGTTTTAGAAGTACTGAGGAACCTTTAAAACACTCAGCCATATGTTGGGAGTCAAAGAGAGGTGTTCAGGATCTTGAGGGGGGGGGGGGGTCCCGAAGTGAGGCTGATACGTAAAAGGGGGCGACGATGATCGAAAGTTTAAGAACAGCTGTTATACAGCAGAGGTCTTCAACCTGTGTTCCCTGGAACTTTGACAGAGGTTCCGCAAGTAATCACTATTTGTGTAATCAAAGTGCAAAATTTTAATTTTTGTAAAAAATAGAATTTTTAAAGGTAGTTCATTTGTAAAAATAAATATTATAAATATGTATGAAATAGTCTTAAATTTCGTAAAAGTTTCGAAAATGTTTAAGAAACTAACGGAAATGTTTAAGTAATTAAAAGATTTTAACCCAAAGAATACAGATATTTTAGTTTTTTTAAAAAAGAAAATTGGATATTTTTAACTCAATGCAAGATATTCCTTTAAGCTTATTGATAAAATTTTCGCAAAATTTTGAAAGTCGATTATTAAATAGATAATAATTATTTGAATATGGAATTATGTCAAAACAAAGTAGAGAGAATTAGTGGTTCTAACAAGAAAATAACAGCGATTTTAAGTCTCAGTAATTTACAAAGCATTTTTAGAATTAATACTTAACCATAAAAAAATAGTAGAAATTTTTTTTAAATATTAAATGTGATACTTTTCTTTGATTGTCTTTACATAAAGTACCTATGTCGTGTTGCGATCTACTTTTTAAATATTATTTTAAGTTATATTCTTCTAAGGGGAAAGAGAGAGAGAGAAAAAAAGTTAGAGAAAAAAAGGGGTGGGGCTCACTAAAAATACCAATTAGTTGTGAGGGTTCCAGTCTACGAAGTTTGAAGACCGCTGCTAAAGAGGATGCAAGACGGAAGGGAAAAAAAGAATATATTTAAAAAATAGACCGATTTTATAATTCATTAATGGATAACCGGCATCTGAAATTTTAATAATTAATGTAATAGATGAATTTTTAATAACAAATTTAAAAAACATTGATAAAACATTAAAAAACAGTAAACGTACATTAAAAAACATTGATAAAATTATTTTGGACCGTTGTTTTAATGTGTATAGGCATTTTATAATGTATATAGATCACATTAATTTCAGATTAACTAACGTTCACAAAGCTAAAATACACTTTTCTGTGTTAAAGTATTTGATAAATGTTCTCATCCTTTATAAACAATTTTTTTTTCACAGAAAAAAAAAAAAATCTGATCAGGGGGTTTTATTCCTGTGCGGTGGCTAGACGTGATAGCCACTGCGCATTTAAGTCATTTAACTTACTTTTCAGGACCGAAAAATTGAATCCCTTTACAATAAACTTTTTATGAAAAATTAACATTCATGCTAATAACTATTTCAATAACAATTAAATACAAAGTACAAGTGTAATAAAATAACAGTAGAATAATTGTACAACATAGAATACTTACTTAGAATATACATAGAATACTTGGAATCAACATATTGAAATTGGTATATATCCACAGTTTATATTTTATTTAATTTTAGTATATATAAAAAAAAGTTAGAAATAGAGTAATATTTTTGAGGATTTAAATAAGTTATTTCACAAATTTCACGAGCTAATTACTGTAGAACTTTATAATATGCAAACGTTTTCTCCAAGCAGAAAAGCTGTAATGAAGGATTTTCGAACCCGAGAATCTTGTACCACATATTGTAAGCAAAGTTTTTTTTCCCCCGACCCCCACATTCTCACAGGTTTCTAAGTGCTATCTCTCTCTAGTGGAGGAAAAGCAAAAATTTCTCGATCATTTTTCTGTTCTATGTGGGCAGTGGATAGAGCCTCTATAAAATTTTCCGAAAACCTAAATAAAATCTTTTTTTCAATTGCACATTTGCTTAATTCATTCAGATGAGAGAAAAGTATACTTAAGACTTGTGGAAATGTTTTTCACAGATCAGAAATTTTATTTATAACAATCAAAATACAGTTTGTAGATTTACACCAAGAAACACTGTTTCTAACTACCTATCATAGGACATGAAATTCAAAAAAAGGTATCGTGCTGCTATCTGTATAGATTTCCATGCGTTTTACCTTCAATTACCGCATGTGGAAAGACTAAATATCCACCACCTGCTTGGAAATTTTTTTTTTTATTATGTGGCTAGACCTGTTAGCCACTGCCCGCGAAAGGGTTATCCATTGGCCGGCGTGTCTAAATTTGAACCTAGTGCCAATGAAGACACACCACGAAGAGTGGGTTGAGGCTCAATGTCCTCCCGTTGTTGTGGTGTGGTAGTTAGAAGAGGGAGGTGCCAATTCAGGTGTCGTCTTTGTCACTTGGCCGAGGTTCAGGATTACGAGGTTCATCTCTAACAGCTCTCGTTTTGCTTTATATATATATAGTGCGACGTTAATAGTGTAACTCTTCCTCAGAATAACAGTTATGAACTGTTGAATATTCTAGAACGAAATTATATTCTTGCTATTTTGATATAAAACCGAATAAAATGGGAAAGAAAATTTCCGTAAGGGGAGCTCCTGTATAATTCCTAATTTATCACAGATATCAATGTAAAAATATAAAGATATCTTTTGACTTCGAAATCTTATGTTATTAAATGTTTTACAATGGAGTGAAAACGATATCTGAATACATTTGAAAAATACTAAAGTGATAAAAAAAAAGAGAGAAAGGTTATTAAATGAAATTTCTTCTATTATGATACTAAACATTAACGAGATATTCCTTTATCAGAAACTCAATTAAAAATCATTTAATTTCATTATATATTATTTCCGTAAATAATTCTAGCATTTAAACATTAATTATTACACATGAAAAAAATTGTTTTCATTAGTTTATATTTAATTGCACATTTAATATGTATATTAAAGCTCTTCATTAAGTAATACATTATTATTGTTGCAATTATATACAGCATACTTTTTGGTTAAGCAAAAATGTATATATATATATATATATATAAGTGTACAATAAAACAAATCTATTAAACTTCTTATTCGTAATGATAGGAATGATTATATTAAAATAAACATATAAGACAGGCATTTAAATATATAACAAATAAAGAAAAGTTAGAAATTATTTAATGATTAAAACAATGTCAAAAGTCGTTATTTTTATTTTAAAAAAAAGCAAAAACACTGTACTTACTGTTTCAATTGAACTTGAATTGAACTCAGGAAATTTTTTATAAATATTTTTTTACATTAATTTGCTTATTTTTGCTTTCAATACCCCCAAAGTCGATAAAACGGTATTTTAATAAGGAATATGTTCTCTAAATAAGAATAGAAAAATATTTATAGGTATTAACTAATATCACATAAACATGCAGTAAATTTAATTCATACAAAAAATTCTATTTAAAATAGAATGCATTTTTTAGGTGGAGTAGCAGTTGATTCGTGTAGAGCAGTAATCTTCATACTTTATTAATTCTCGGAACCTTATAACTATAAGGTATTTTCGGGGAACCCTATTCCACAAACTCACATACTCATAAAAATAATATGTAGTTAGATGATATATAAAGTAGATCACACAACGTGTTATGGTTAATTTACATAAAGACAAGATTTATATATATATATAAAGATATACCACATATCACGGCTTTTCTTGCCGCGCATTAGCAGAATAAATAGCACACAGGGGTAAAACAATTAAGCGTTTTAAGGTTTTTAATTAATATCTTTTTAACTAATTGCGATATCGGACCAAATTGTGAATCAAAACCATTCTCGAGTCCACTGGAACAGATACAAAAAAATGTCATCAAAATCGGTCCAGCCGTTTAGGAGCCGATTAGCCACATACACACGCACAGAAGATTTATATATATATAAAGATTATAAAGGATATCGTATTTCTTATTAAAAAAATTAAAAAAATTAATTTATTTTCTAGGTGTCACCCTTGCATTATGTTTAGTAACAAGGGTACATCATGTGCTTATATTTACATTTTTTAACACGAGTTCTCGGAATCTAGGTTTATTGAAAACATCTGCAGTTGCATTTCATATTCTGCATTTAATCTGCTTCTATATCTTATTTTTGTTGTCACACCCGTTGAGAAATATTTTACTTAAATGCGATGTCCCGATAGATATTAAAATATTTTTAGATATGGAAGAAACTTCTGTTTATTCTGCATGAATTTGCAACAAAAAATTTGGAGCTGTTCTTGCTTAAATTTAGATTTTAATGGCGAATCTATTAATATGTCTCCATAAGTTGTTCCCTTTCTTTCTTTGGAAAACCTACTGATTTATTGTAATACTCGACTTTTTATTTTAACTCATGGAATCCTTAGGTATGCTTCGTGGAACCTCAGGGTTCCATGGAACACAATTTGAAGAACATGGGCGTAGAGGAACAACGTGTTGTGTAAACTGAAAGAAGGAATTGCACAATATTTCTTTGCTTTCGGCTTCAGTTATCTTGATTTTTAAATTTATATTAATTATTTAATTTGGTTTCAAAAATAATTCACTGCTGCATTTCGTGAATACTTAACAGCAAAGAAAATTCCTGCTTCTTTTGCAATGGGTCAAGACTATGATGTATTTAATAGTTTTATGAAGGAGCAATAAGAATTTAACAAAATTACAAAATCTAAAATACTTGAATGAAATGCACATCTAATACATTAATTTTTAAGCGGTCTTTTTCTGATATTTTCAAGTGTATATTTTCATTTTTTTTTACATATACTATACTGTTCAAATTAACTGGGACAAATGGGAAAAAAGAGATTTTTTTCTAAAATCTTTGATTTTTATCATTACATACCTTAAATAGACTGAAAATTATGTATATTAGTATGAAGTATGTCTTTCTTCAGCAGAATTGACCTTTTCAACCCGTTTCGGCATTGACACCTTTAGAGCAGCACACACATGTTCTTGATTTCATCATTTTGGAAACACACTAGTATAGCCCTTTTTATCATTTGCTTTGTTGTCGTACGATTTATCTTAGCGAAACGATTCTTGAGAATATGCCATCAGTTTTGAATAGGATTTAAGTCTGGGGAATTTTCAAGCTCTAATCGAGCATTTTTATTTTATTTTCCACATAAAAGTATGGACCAATTTCGAATTGTGACAAGGGGCCAAGTCATGTTCAAATGTTATGTCAAATGTTTCCATCAATAGGACAATTCTACTACATAATATTTCGATATATTTGACAGAATTCATCACGTATTTAAGAGGAACTAAGCTTCCAGGGCCATTTGTTGTGAAAAAAAACCCAAACATGTGCTTAGGAGGGTGTTTTACAATCTATTGGATGTGATCTGGTAACAAAGTTTCAACTTCACTTCGTCTAACTACACTTAATATATATCCCTGCACAAATAAATGTTTCATCACTCAAAATCACCTTCTTCCAGTCGTGAACACATGATACGTATTTTTGACATGTTTTTTTTTTTTTATCGTTTTCTGAGTTAGAAATAGTTTTCCACCCTCAGTCTTGTTGCCTTAAGGCCACCTTCCAGAAGCCTTTTCTGTGCAGTTGAGGTACTTACTTAAACACCATTATCCAATAAATCCCTTCAAAGGTCTATGCTTGTCTTTTTTGGATTTATTTTTCTACTTATTATTAAAATTTTATCAATTCTTGGAGTAGTTTTCCACTTGAACCAACATGGAGATGATGATCCACTCAGAATTTTGAAATGTTCTTAAAACACTAAATTCGATCACACCAACTGCCATAGTTATATCTTTCACAGTCATAGAATTGAGTTCATTGATAGCGATTTATTTTAGAACGATTCCTTGGAGTAATATCCATCTTTGAACAAGTAAAAGTAAAACGTCTTATACAAAAAGGCAAAATTGAAATTACCAGCTGCCTCTCTTCAAGGCACACAACTGAGCTCCTGATACATTAAAATGAATAAATTATAGTCAAAGTCGATCTGTCACACTACCTAAAGGCAGATATAAGGGTTTGATTTTGTTCAGCGCATCACTAGTAATCATATACCAACTCAAACAAGAAAAACGTGTTTGTCCCAATTAATTCGAACAGTATCATACTGTTGAAAGCAGTGAAAGAAATCAGGGATTCGATTTGATACATATAATGCGTAATATTGATATACAACACTAGTACTACTTGATACAGAAGCTTGAACCAGAAATAAATAGAAACTAAGAGGAAACTCTGTAATTTATTTACTCAATTTGGGTATGAAGTTTCATTGGCTTAAAACACTGTTTAATTTTTTTTTACGAAAATCATCAAATGAGTACCTAATTGAAATCATGGGGGAAAATGAAAATTCGAGATAGAATTTAATTCACAAAAAGAAGTTAAGTTGATGATAATGAATTTAAACTTCACTCAGCTAATTAAGCTTTTATGTAAAGATACATTCAACATAAAAAATTCGGACAACATTTGGGGATTCAATGTAAATATTTATTCCATTGATGCAGTGGCGTAACAAACATCCCCGCATCGTGGGGGAGGGAGGGGGGGTCAGGGTTCTAGGGTGCCCAAAGCGTGACCGCTACAAAGTACCTACCTTTTGTAAAATCCAACTTGTGGGCCCAAAACCTGACTTTCCAGGGGTCCAGGGGGCCACTGCATTGATGTAGTATAAAAGTTTCGATGGTATTTCAAAAAATATGCTTTTTGTTATTGACTTGTTAGAAGATGCTGTTAAGTTATTTATTTTTTCCATTATGGTAAAAATGTTTCTTATGGAAACTTCATAGTGAAAATGTACTTTTTTATAAGATAATACAATTTATATTTTAGCTTTAAGTGGAAAAAAAAACTTTTATATTTTTCAAACGATATGTGTTGAAGCTTTATAGTTAATATATTTTTAAGTAAATAAATAACTCATGAATTGTTTTTATGTTCTTCCTTAGACTGGGAAGTTGTCCAGCATGCGGCGTATTCTTGAGACAGTTCCTTCTGATTACCTCTTATTCAGATCAATGTCGTCATATTAAAAAAAAAATTATGTTTCTCAAAAACTGAAGATGGGGTAAAATGACTCGATGACTAATTTGTTTCGAAGCCACCAAGTTTCTATCACGAAAGCATTCATCATCTACCCGATAAATGGACAAAGACTATATTTAGTAATGGGAGAATTATTTTGATTATTAATCTTTGTACCTGTTCAATAAAGTTGAATTTGATGAAAAAAATGCCAAGTGTATACTTGAAATCATATTATGTACTATGAAACTTTTTCCTGACTATTTTTCTTCGTACGGTACATATAATGAGAATGACTACATGTTGAATTCAAGAGGGCTTGAATGAGATGTAGTGCAGAAGTTGCAAAAATAGTAGAATGAAGCACCCGTTTATTTATTGCCCTGGTCACTCTTGACGGTAATTTAGAATTTCGTCGTCAATTTCCTCTTAAAACTCTAGAATGGCGTTAGTTTAAAACGAATCATATCTTACTGCTTATTTTTACGTTTCTCTGAGTAGAATTCTTCATACTTCACAACTTTAAGAAATGCAGATAAATAAAGATATTAATTTTTTTCCCATTTAAACTGAAATTTGGTTAAATGGACATAAATTAATTTCTTTAAAAGTTTTATTTCAGTGATAATTTATAATGTTTATGTATAAACCACGTTAGTTCAAAAGACATGATTTTGGTATTCAAGTTACGGATATCAAGTGTTTCTTATAATGGAATCTACACTATGGTATTTAGTAACTCATCGATGATTTTCTGTTTAAAATATAGAAGAATTAACTCCCAATTTTACCTTTGTATAGAAAAGTATAAAATCAAATACTATCTTACGTTTTCATTAAGGACTCTTTTTTATCCTATACCCCGTATCCGATTTTTCAGATATAATACAATAGAACGATGAAAACGGTCACCAGAAGCACAATCTACAACATTAAAAGAAGTACAGGTTAAAACATAAAGGAATATATCGAGGTGATTCTCAGTCATGGGTACATCATGGTCCCAAAGTGGGCCGGAATCTGAATCTGACATTACAACTCTATACAGTTCGTCATGCAAATATTCATGACCAGTGGGAAGTCTAAAACATGCCACGTAGACTGCTCTTGGCAAGGAATAATAATTACTTGCACTTTTTAATGTTAAAGATCAATATTTTATGAAGAATATAAAACTGTGAATTCCCATTCGTTAACAAAACTTTTCAATTCAAATATATTCTCTAAGATTCCTGTGCTTAGTAATATTATACAGTTTTTATATGAAATTCTGAATTTCAACCTGAAAATTCTGCAGCTTTTAAAGAACTCTTCTATCAGCGGGCTTCATTACCAATAACGTTCGCAATTTAACGTATAAGTATTTAAATTTGTTTTTAATATTTACATCTTCTTAGAAATTTCTTAATTGATTAACTGCGCTTTTAATGTAGCGTCGTTATTATCTATTCTTTTTAATATGTAAACACCTATATAATTATATTTGTAAGAGTTACCGATATTACACCATTAACACGTGTCTTATTAAAAAAATTGTCTCTATTACATTAATCAGGAAAAAATGTTCATCGTATAAAAACAAATGCACATACTCAAAACTAACTAATTTATTAGTTGAAATCAGCCTCTTTAATTCTTGAACTACCAAATAAAAACTTTATTTGACCCTCGCCAAAGGCGCTCTTGGCGATAAGCCACCACAATTACCGGTTATTAGATAGAAACAATTCTACTTAAATCCCGTTAATCCAAAGGTCTGTCTTTAACCATCATCTCACCAACCGGTATTCATTTGCTCTGGGACGTTTGGAAGTAAAGTTGGTTTTACGCTTCAAAGGTACGATGAAAAAATTATTTCTATTTATATATACTTATTTGATCAATTTTATAAAAATAATTAAATGAGATGTATTAAATTAACTGAACAAAACATTATAGTAGAATTGCTATCAAATTATGAATATCTAATAGCAATTAATATGCAATTCATAAAAAACGTGCTTCTCGGATGGATTTTCAATTTAGTAAATTATAATCCAACCGTATATTTTGCTATTAATATTAATATTGTTTAATGAGTTAAAATATGATATATGATTTATGTGAAATATGATTAATATTTTTTCTAAATCTGATAATTCACCAATTTTGAAAATCTGTTAGGACACTTAGCCTAGTTAGGGTTAACGCCATGTTCTGGTAAAAAAAAAAAGAAATAAAATTTTAAGATAAAAAGCTATATAACATATTCATGAGAGTTTAATTGAATCTTCAATAATTTTATTTCTCATTTTCGTTATATAATTTTATTTCTTTTTATAATTTTTAGTTAATTTTTTAAATTATTCAACAAGTTGTCCACCATGTTGAACGATATAAATTGTGGTCGCAAGTAGAAAGATATTTCAATATAGATATTCCAGATTGGTATTTTAATACAGAGAGATTAATAAATTTTCACACTCAATTTAATTCATTTCAGCAAGAAATTGATTTTTAAAAAATTTTAAGTTGTTAAAGCTTCGTTTTGTTTTTGCATGAACAAAGTAAGGATTAACGCCCCTGTGTTCTAATAAAGAATGGGGAAGTAAGAAAATGTTTAAGACCAAAAATTAACATATTCGTGAGCGCTTAATTGAATTGTCTCAATAATTTCTGATTTAATATAATTTTTAGTTAATTTTGAATTTTGCAACAAGTTGTCCGGTATGTTGAACGATATAAATTGTGGTCACAAGTAGAAAAATATTTCGATATAGATATTTCATCTAGGTATTTTTTAACATAAAGACGATAAATTTTTGCTCAATTTAATTCATCTTAATTTATTTCAGCAAGAAACTGAAATTTTTTAATTTTAGGTGGTTAAAGTTTCATTTTGTTTTTGTTCGAATTCCTCCATTTTATTTCATCAAATAGATATTTATGATTTTGACGATATTTTAATAAGTGTCTCTCCTTTGGTTTAATTAAATACCTCAATAATGGTTGCTTTGTGATTTAAATTAGACGGGGCATCCCATCCAAGGTGCCCCACTGTGCTACTGGGTGTCCCATAGTAGAGTATAAGTGACATTCTAATATTTGTTTTTTTGATTTTGTACATCGTCAAAGATATCTATGATAAACTATTTCAATATCTCAACTGATATAAATCTAAAGACATGGTATCGTTTAAATTTTAGTATATTTTTAATATTTGGAATTAGGTGTTAAGTACATTTTAAATAAGTTAATGTGCAATAATTACACATAAAAAAATATTTCGAATTTATTGTAATTTTTGATTTTTAATTTTTGGAACTTTCTTAAATGCACATAGTTTTTTACAAATTTTTTCCCTAGTACCCAATAGTATTCTACATAAAAGATAAGGAGTTTCCTTCTGCTGCTAATATTTAATATTTTATTAATTTTCTCATTGTTAAATGTACCTAAAATTCTCAACATTGCATTGTTTTTGATTCTGAAAATATTTATTTATATATTATCATTATATATTATTATTTATTTATATTTATTTATTAAATATTATTTTTGATTCTGAAGTTACTGCTCATTTTAGTGCTTATTCCACTCATATTTCTACAAAACTTACGTTTCAAGACATTTATAAAAAAATTCAGACAGCTGCTTCAGTTTTTTTAACAAAAACCTCAAGGTTTGAAAATTATATGAAAAGTTATTCAACATGGAGAATTATCAATATTTAAAGCTGTGACCTTGTATAGCATAGTATAAAATTCATTGAATAATCTACAATTTATATGAAATGTTAATTAACTTATTTAAGAGTGCTTATACTATAAAATTTTTTAAAATTTACAAAAACAAAATAATATGCTTGTATAATGAATACATAAAAGAAAAGAATTGAAAAATCAAGATTTCATAGAACTTTATCGAAACAATTTTAAAAAAAATAATAAATACATCTCATAGCAAATTATCTGCAGAGTTTTTCTACTACTAACACAATTCACAACATGCACAAAAATATCGATGCCTTTATTTTTATTAGTTTAATATGAATATGAATGAAAGCAAAATTTAACTAATTCTCCAAATTTATAGTATATAAAAGTGTATAACTGAAGAACTAAATGCATACATTTGTTTAAATAAATATCTTAAAACTGAAATTTCATATATATATATAACTGGGAGAGTGTGTGTGTTCTACCTTTACCTTGAATTTCTGTTTTTGTAAATTAATTTCCTAATATTCAATCAGAGTTATTAAAATTA
>BMAV01008947.1:39878-90816 GCA_019973955.1 Trichonephila inaurata madagascariensis
TACCACATCTTATAAAATTATTTCTTGAATATGAAAAACATTTTACACTCATAATGTAAAATTATGCATATTAACTTTGAAAAATATAGTAAAAATGATAATCTTTATTTATTTATTTTAACACTTAAAACTACCCTTTTTTAAAAAAAATTAGACCTTTTTATCACTTTCATTTTTCATGTTTTACTTTTATTTTATCAATACACATATGGCTTAACTTCCATAGAAACAAGTAATATAAAAAAAATTGTCAATTCCTGCTTAGGTCATCAAAGAAAAATTTTTATTTTAGTTACTTTTATTAAATAGTTACAATTAATATAAAAATGTATATACATATGACAGAATCACAACATTAAGTGACAAAATAGAAACTGATTTTCCTTGCAATTTTCTTTTCTATGTATGGTGTTGGACTATTTTTTTTGTTTGCTACTGTTTATTTATTAATTAAATTTAATTTTTCTAATAAAATAGTACAGTAAAACAGAAATCACATTCTCAGAAATTAGGCAACCCCAGATGGGATTCGAACCCACGACCTTTGGATTAGAAGTCCATTGCGCTACAGGGACACAACGAAATACTTTCCTTTCTATATATGCTGTTGGACTACTATTTTTGCTTGTTACCATTTTTTAATTTAATTAATGAATTTACATTTGAAAAAATGATATATTAACATCAAATGTCACCCACTACAAGTTTAAAAAAATAATAGCAATGTCCATATATTATGCTTCATTATTAATTGCCATTCTTATTTTCTATGCCTTATAACGATACTTCAAGCATTCTCTAAAGTTTCAAAAGTAATTTTAATTTCAAAATATTTTTTTCATTGTTTTACTGAACATAAAATAATTTTGTATTACATTTTTTCATTTACATACCACTTCTTATAAAATTATTTCTTGAATATGAAAAATATTTTACACACATATGTAAAATAATGAACAAAAGATTATTAACCATGTATTATTTTTGAAAAAATATAATAAAACTGATGGTCTTTATTTATTTTTTTTTATTAAAAAAAGGTAGTTTAAAATAAATTGTTAAAAAAAAATAAATAAAATAGACATTTCTATCAATTTCATTTGTCATGTTTTACATTTATTTTATCAACGCACATATAAGTGTTAGCATCTTTAGATTCTGAAAAATATACACTTTTTCTTAAAACTGCAATAACTCATGCAACGCAAAGAAATTTCGAAAAAGTATATTTTACTGAAGCTTTTACTTATAAAAGTAGAGAAAGCCCTTGCAACCCCGGGCCATACAGCTAGTTTATATATATGTGTCATATTTTACTTTATGTTAGTTTTTATGAATGTCACGAATGAATTGTTTATTGTTATAGTATTGTAAATTTGTGATCTTTTTGGTATAATAAAAAAATTAAATTTCAGTATAAAATATTCTAAAGTTATACTAGTTCTATGTATCCATTTGTTTAATTAGTATAAAAAAGTAGCATATTACATTTAATACTGCATTCAGAGAAATATTTTTATTTTATTTTGTGCATTTGAGAGAGGATGGGGTTTTAAATGCAATATAAAAGTGTCTGTCTATAAAAACTTATCAAAAGTTATTAATTCTACTCTTATCATAACTTCACAATAGTTTATTGATGTTGAATAGTTTATAACTGACTCTTTTAACTTTCGCCCGACTTTATACAAAGACTTAGAGGCCAAATTGGGTTTAATGTGTTATATTGCCAATTGTTCCATCCAACGGCATTGATAAACGGCATTTAAGCCTTTCTGTCAGCAAATTATGATTCTATCAACTGGTTACCATGATACTCTTGACATTTTCGGCAGGAAATCAACTTTATTATGAAGTAAAAATATGTTCAAATTTGAAGTTCGACTAAGGAGCAGGCAACATTAAGGAGTTTTTTTTAATCTGCAATCTCACAAAAATTTTTTTTTCAGTTATGAAAAGCACTATCATCAGAAAAATAGTCATTAGTTTAAATTGAATTTAAAAGTTTCATTTTGTTCTTCCTGTAGTTTTTCCATTTAAGCTTACTAGAAGTTCTTTCAAGTTGAAGTTGTTTCTCTAAAACTTGCTCCTTAATATTCCAGAAAAAAGTTTCCTGTATAAGTTATTATTACTAATCATTTATTTTCCAGTAATATTTTTTTTCTTCGATAGCTTTCTTACATTTTTGAAACACAAAATCGAATAAAATTACTAATAACTTTTATTATTTTCGAGCAAAAAGTTATTTAAAAATTTTAGATAGTGAATGAGTAAATTATATATGTGTGTTTCCTTATTCATTTTCACACTATATAAATATATATAGTGATTTAGTAATGTTAAATATATACAGATAAGCTATATATTCTAATATAAATGAAGCTATAATGCAAGTATTTAAATCACATAAAAATATCACAAATGCCTTAAAAAGTGATGATCATAAAATAAGTTAAGAAGTTTCACAAATCACAAAAGTATGAGTAAAAATGAATTTCAAAAAGTTAATTAATCAAAGTATGTCATTATTACTTTGTCCATAAGAATGTAATCATCTGATTGCAGTAATAAGTAAAATGCTTGATTTTAAAACAGTAATATTTTAATATAGTCATTTCAATGCAATATAAGTAAAGACATGGATGGGTTTTATATGGTATTACATGATCTTTTTATCATTGTTTTCTTTTTATAAAACCATACTAAGATTCTGTTGAGCTCATTGATGAAAGAACTTTAAAAGAAATCCAAATAAATTATTAGATGAGATAATGATAAGTGTGTATGCTAATTTATAGCATATCAGTCTACATACGACGTGAGTTACAGCTTGTTACTACAAATAAATTCATATACGTAGATATGGCAAGTTTATATCTGACTGTTCTAATTTAATTTCTGATTTAAAGAATTCAATAAAAACTTTTTAAATTAATAAAAATTAGAGAAGAGATTTTACTTTGAAATGCAGAAGCAATATCTAGTTTATTCAGTAAAACTGAAATTTGCAATAAATTGGTAGTGTTTGTTCATTTTAAATCATAAGCTTTGAGATAAACTGAAGTATAGCTTTCCAAAAATAAATGATTCATGATGCCTGGTTTCTTTTGAAAGAATAAATTGAGCCATTGCTGTTATAAAATAATGTTATTTTTATCAAATGATTCCAATTTTTGCGTATTTATTTGAAATTTTATTGTTAATATGAATATTTTTTGTATATATAGTATATATAAAAAAATGTTACAGCAGAAATTCAACATAACAAAAAAAATATTACAATTTCAGTTTTAAAATTAATGACATACAACTTAAACTTTAAAATTATTAACATAATTTAAATTTTAAAATTATTGATATTACAATTTAAAAAATATATTGCAATTTCGCAAATAAATAAATAAATAACTGTACATATTGAGTTTATAGGAGTGTAAAACATTTTATGTGACAGTAAAAATTTTAATTATACGACTGTGAAAAGGAAACCATTTGTACGTAAAAACCACAATTGCTCTCAAAATGCTTCTGCAACTAAATTAGAGGTTCAGTATATCCAACATTTACGAAAATTTTAATTTTATATGTATTGTAGAATTTAAAAAGGACATTGATAATAAAATTTTTGGAAAATTGAAGTTTTTTTTATAAAAACACGAGAAAGAATAGAAATATTAAACAATTACTATAGAAGTAATTTAAAATTCTCCTAATATGATTCAACTGAAAAGGAAAAAATTACATAGTTAATTTTCTTTCCTAAAGCACACTTAATTTCTGAAAAATAAGATTAGCATCTGTCTGTTATTTTAATTGAAAATTTTTAAAGCAGTAATGTATATAAAAAAAATACTTTTTGTGGGAGATGTATTATTGATGATATAAATATATGTAGAAATCTTATCAGAAATTTAAAAAAAACATATAGATATAATTTCTTAAGAAAATATTACGTAAAGCATTAGACTTTATATGATAACTTCTTATGATAAAAGGAGCATTAAACTTTATAAAAATTAAACTGATTTATTTATTTATTTTTAGATAATTTCATTTTCTTCATCTTTTACAATGTTAACTAATAAATAATCTAGAAAAACTATTTGCTAATGACAGAAGACGGAAAATCTTAGCAGTGATGTCACAGTTTTTATGTCAAGTCCAGCTGGTAGTTGCATTCGTGACGATGAATGCAATAGCTACAGCACACACACACACAACAATTTTGGTGAACTTCAAAAAAAAAATAAATTTGGTATATTTCTTTTAGTTTTTATGAGTTTATTAATTAAAGTAGTAAAGCTTTTGTAATTGCACGTAACATTTCAAAAATTTATTAAAATAATGAAAAAATTTCTTTTAAAAAATTCTACAGATATTGTGCTAGTGTCATTTATGTATCACTGAAGTGCACCGGTGCTGTACACATTTGGTTTTTTAACGAAAATTCAGACATGAAATTATTCCGAAAAATTAATGAATCTAAAATTTATCAACAAACGTTAAGCATTTCTTTTTTTTATTCTCAAGTTTCTTAGAGAAATTTGAGAGATTTAAGTATTTCAATTTATTCGAGTGTTGAGTGTATTACTTAAATGCAGGGGAAAAAAACAAAAAGTCGCACTATGTTCTGAAAATTTATACAGAATATGTGGATTGGAATTTTTACTTACTAGTTTCCGTAAACATTTTATTTAACTGATTAAAGTAGTTATCCTTAAAAATTTAGGAAATGGTTCAGATAATTTGAATTTCATCGTTTTGTTGTACTTTTCAATCCTAAATTTGAAAGAAAGCTACCTGTTGTCGAAATAATAAATTAGTTAGTACGCAGTACAAAATCAGCACGAGCAAAAATTATTTTCCTCTCTTTTTTTTTTTCTCGTGTTCATGGAAATTTTGATTCCATGGGAACCGCCAAAAATCCAGACGTCTCATTTTTGATGTACTTGGAACTACATTAGTCATAAAGTATGAGGAAGGAATGTTCGCAGTTCGTTTCTTGCTCGTGAATACATCAATGCAACGAATGATTGAATTAGGTTTACAATACTTTCTCTTCGAATTAATTGTGCAGGTTGCATGAAAATGGCGATTTATCTTTACTGAGGAACATTTACAAAAGTTTTGTTTTTAAATTAATTGATATGGGATCAAATGGAAACGAAGCACGTGTAGAGGAATTTAACTCTTTCTCTTTTCTCTCGAAATTTAATTTTATTTAACTAGGAGTTTAAGTTGCTTACACGTTTAAAAACAGATTTATTTGGGTTATTTCAGCAAATTTTGTACTTCAGTTTTTATCGTGTTTTTAAATCAATGATCCCATATGTCACTTTCTAAAGACCTTAGGATATATCGGCATTTCTTCTTTTGGACCATCTTTAAGGTATCCGACTACGTTCGGAACCTTGATTTGAAAAAAGCGCATAAATGGATAATTTTCATGATATTTAGTGTCACTTAGATTAGAATGCATGTATAAAATTGTTTTAAGGACATTTTGACAAAAAAATTATTTAAATACAATATTTCGGCAAAAAATTAACAAAGAATAACCTTTTTTCAAAATGTTCTCCTTTTGGGAAAAATGCTTCTATTATAATAATATTTTGCCTGTATATAGCTCAGACCTCTGTGCAGAGGCTCAACTATGGATTTTGAAAAATTGACATTATTTTAAGAGTTACAACCAACTGAAATAATAATCGGCGTTTTTTTCGTAAAATTTCTCCCCTCTGTTGTCGTAAAACATGGATAAAACCACTTCTAAGTTATATATTTCAAAAACTCTAGTTGAGCTTCTGTACAGAGGTCTGAGCTATATACAGGCAAAATATTATTACAATGGAAGCACTTTTCACAAAAGGAGAATATTTTGATCATTTTATGTTCATTTTTTGTCAAAATATTGTACTTAAAACAGTTTTTTATTGTAATATATTCTTAAAATAATTTTATATACATTTTCTAATCTAAGTGACACTAAATATCATAAATATTGTCCATTTACACGCTTTTGCAAACTCACAGTTCCGAACGTAGTCGGATACCTTAAGACGACTCATTTGTTACTCTTCAATATTTAAGATCCACAGTGTAAACAATCGTTAGATAATTTAACGTGCAATGAAAATATAAAGGGCTTTGAAAAGATAGCAAGTCATTATATGACAACTATTCACATCTTGCTAGAATGTGTTGGCTGTCTTCAAGATACTAATACGGATGTAAGATACATTAGTGGCATAATCAGGTGTATTCCTCGAAGGATTGCGTTTTTGAGATTCGTTTTAAGTATTCATATATAAAAGCCTAAAACGTAAAGTAAGTAAACATAGTGAAGTTCAAAGAATTGCAGAGATTTAGAAAACCTTTAAAATTAATTAAAAAACAAAAAAACATATTGTTGTAGAATAAGTGCAATGGCACTTGAATACCATTTGAAGAATAGCACTTCGGTACATTTAATAGTCATAGAAATAGCTGATTAGGAGCTTAATATTAAAGGGAATGAGATTCAAAAGTGTTTTTCAATTCCTCTCTCTCTCTCTCTACTATTAGTTCACTCTCTCCCTATATTAATATATATATATATATATATATATATATATGTGTTGTTCAAATTTTCAATCGTTAATAAAATACTTTCTATTTATACATTCAAGTTCAAATACATTTTCTTAAACTTTTAGTGGATGACACTTGATGTTGATACAGTTTTTTCAAATATTAGTTCATTTATTTAAATTAAAGATGAATAAATAGTAACAAACGAAAATAATAGTCAAACAGCATGTATAGAAAGGAAAGACGTTCGTTGTGTCACTGTAGCGCAATGGATAGCTCATTGGACTTATAATCGAAAGGTCGTGGGTTCGAATCCCTCCTGGGATGGACTAATTTCTGAGAATGTGTTTTCTCTTTTAATATACTATTTTATTACAATGATTAAATTTATAATCAGTGAATAAATAGCAACAAACAAACAAAAAAATAGTCCATCACCATATATAGAAAGGCAAATGGAAAATTGCAAGTAAAATCGCTTTCAATTTTGTCACTTAAAATTGTAATTCTGTCATATGCTTATACATATTTATATAAATTGTAACTATTTAATAAAAAGGAACTAAAATAAAATTTTTCTTTGTTGAACTAAGTAGGAATTGATTGAAATTTTTTTTATATATTACTCTCTTTTTTTTCAGTTTGTGAAGTATCAAAAATAAAATTTTAGTAACAAAGATTTTTATACGAAGGATTAAATAATTTTTATTTGAATGATTTATTAACATTAATAAAATAGTACGTTATGTTGTATACCAATGGTTCTTAAACTGAGATAAAACTTATATATGAACTTAAATAGATGTAAAATTATACAATAATATTTTATAAATATTGCTTTAGCATTGTGTCGAAATTTATTTAAATTTTGAAATTATGATTCAATTTCTTAAGATATTAGGAAGTACTCTTCGAGTATAAAAGAACAGCTTCATGGAGTATTCTTCAAAGATAATTTACCAAGGTTTTACCAAAAAGTCCTCGTGTAGCTGAACAGTGCGACGTTAATCTTCACTCAGTCACTTACTCATCCAAGGTTTTACTAAGGTAAGTTAGATAATTTAATAGTTTAAAATATTTTTTCATAAATATTTACTCTATTTTACTAAGTATTTTTTTTATGAAATTCGAAAAGATATGTTGGAATTGAATTTGAAAATACACTAATCTGTTACTTGCGACAAATTCTAATTTATTCACTTTTGACTGTGTTATTTTTATAAAATAAAGTCGACAGTTGATTCTATGATATTGAATGTATGAAACTCTGTTTTTAATAATCTATTTTATAGTATGATTTGTTATTATATGTACAATGTGAGCTTTATTTATATAACGAAAAGAGTATAGTGAGACTTTAATTAATGTTTTTAATATTTCTCTATCTCTCTACATATATATAGTGGACCACAAAGGTGTTCGAACACTGGCAATTTTCTTTAAAATTTAATGTTTTCGACTAATAAAAATTAATATATCAGGATTGTAAAATTTTTATGTTATCTACTGCTTGTTCTCAATGAAATATAACATTACCAATTTTTAAAACATAATAAAATTATTGTTGTAAAAAAATAATCATAAAAAAAAACACTAAAAATGTACGCCATATAAAAGTATAAAAAATAATCTCAACATAACTTTAAATATTGTATTTTTTTCTTAATTTTGTACTCAGTAAGATATATTTTACACCTCAATAAAACTTTTAGACGTCTTGGAACAGATTTCATCCGCCCTTTGTAATTTCTGCATCGATGTTCCTCTATTCTTCTGTGGTCATTGTTTTTACTTTCCATTTTGTTTGTATATGTCATGATTGTTTTAAAAACATCAGATTCTCACCAAATGTGTTCTTCTGGGATTGAATCAGGTGATTTAGGAGGTGTTTTCAAAATGAGGCAGTTATAGAGACACCAGAAGCATACATTGAGATCAGTGCGCTTGGCGTCATTATCTTGTTAAAAATGAAGTCGCTTACAATATCCAAGTTATGGGCGGATAATTTTAAATTGTTCATTAAAATATTTAAATAGAGCTATGAATCACAATACCATCAACAAATAATAAATTACCCAACCCTGAATCCGATTTACACCTCCACGCAAGAACGCCTCAACCTCCATGCGTCATTGTTCCCATAGATTTTTGGGATTAAGTTTCATAAAATTCAACATTGGAAGCAAATTGGTTGGACTGATAGAAAATTCAACTTTTTTGATTCCGACAGGCGTATAATAGTTTGGAGGAAAAAAAAAAAACGATTAATCTCCAAGAATTTAGTTGGAATAGGGAAGCATATATGGAGGAGGAGGTGTTCTTATGTGGGGTTGTAAATCGACTTCAGGATTAGGTAATATGGTATTTATGATGGTATGGTGAATCATTAGCTTTATTTAAATATTTTAAAGAACAATTTGAAATTATCAACTCAAAATTTGGATAATGGAGCCGATTTCATTTTTAACAAGGTAATGACCCCTACACGCTACTCTGAACGAACACCGCTGGTATCTATGCCTGTACCGAAATTCTGAAAACACCTCTTAAATCACCTAAGTTAAACCCAGTAGAACACATTTGGTGAGTATTTGAATTTAAAGTAATAAAACATGACGAATAGAAACTAAATGTGAAGTAAACGCAATGATCACTGAAGAATGGAGGAACATCAAGATAGAAATTGCAAAAAAAAAAAAAAAACCTGATAAAATATCGATATAAAGATGCTTAGAAGTTGTTGTGAACGCTGAAAGATATCCCATTAAGTATTAAGTTAAGAAATAAATTCACAATGTTTGAAGCTATGTTGAGATTTTTCTTAAGAGTACAAAGACTTTTATGGCGTAATTTTTAGAAGGTTTTTGATTATTAATTTTTCAAAATAATAGTTATACTATGATTTAAAAATTAAGTCATTTCAGTAAGAACAAGTCGCAGATATTATTAAAAAAACTATAATTTCGATATATTAGTTTTTATTAGTCAAAAGCAACAAATTTTATATAAAATTGTTAGTATACGAACACTTTTGAGCGCCACTGTATATGTATGTAACAGAATTATGTATTGCAGAAGTACTAAATGCAGATGAATTAAAAGATTGTCGTGCTTTACATATTGTAATAGATATTCACAAATATTTGAAACACATAAACATAAAATAAAAGTCAACATAAATACAAAATATCAAACAGAATATTGTACATTATTATACATGAATAAATTATATAATGGTATTAATTTTTCTAGAATATTTAAAAGACACATGTTAACTTCCCTAATTCATAATATAAATTTTAAAAAAAGTTTTTAAGTACAGTAAAAAATAGGTACATCAATTTTTAACTATAATGTGCCTATAAAATAGGAAAATTTACAGTGTTGTAAATGTAATGAATTTAAAGAATTTATTGATAAACATCAGCATGCTATTACTGGTGAACTCAATATTATAAAAATATTAGTCTCAGAATATAAGAATATTAGTCTCAGGCACTGATTTTAGACTAATGATTTCAAAAATAATAAGATTATCAAAAACCAATTATGTAATGTTATTGAACAATTCATTTACAAAATAGATATTAGATATAGTATGTCTTTAGAGGCATTCACAGATGTAATATTACACAGAACAGCTTAATAAATAAAACTTTACAACAGATAATATTATTTCTTATAAAGATATGAAAAATCAAATTAAAAAATTGCAAAATAATTTTATTATAGTTTATGTTGATAAAGTGCCAGGAAATTTGCCTTCATATGTAGATACCGTTATAGTTTAATGATCAACAAATAACTTGATAATACAGCTTTTATTAGGTCATCAATTTCTGATAGAGAAATAAATAATCGCATTTTGGCTTTTCTTAAATGATTACGAATACTAATTAATAATAATTTTAAATTTCTCCATGTGTATTTCTTACTCATAAATTTCATGAAGACCCAGTCATATTTAGAACTATTGCTAATGGTTTTAATACATATACCAGCAAATAAAGCAGAATTCTCCATGAAATATTACAAGATACAACAAATAACCTTAAATCCGCAGCCACACTTAATAATAGTAAAGATATTGAAAAAAATTAAAGATAAAAAGATTTCTTTAGTCTATAGTTTAGATTTTGAAGATCCTTTCAACTCTATTAATATTGATGATATGATAAAAATACTTTTAAAATGGGGGAAATTCACGACAGAATGACGCCAAGTGGGTAATCACGTGATACTTTTGACAACAGTTGCAAATGTTTATTTATTACAGTGGTATAACCTATATGCAAGTTGTTGACATTCTTTTGGTTTAATTTCATCTAATTAAAAACATATGATATCATTGTATTTTTTAAAATTATTGTAGTATATATATATGTTAGGAAATAATCTTAACAACTCTTTTATATTATTTTTGTTTTATGCTAATTTATTTATCTAATTAGGTAATTGTCTACTTCAACTAGTGTTAGCTGGCATATTTATTTAGGTTGAATCCTAGCATTTATTTATAGTTCTTGGTACACATATGGCTCTTAGTTATTTTAGTTATTAATAAATTTAGTAGTTTATTATTACATATTTTTGTGCAAGAATGGCTCACAGTATAGAATTAAAACTACTTTTTTTAAAATTATATGACTATAGAATAACAATGGTATCATTTCCTTAAAAAAACTCACGCACAGTGTCAGGTGTGAATAATATAAAAAAATGTCTGTTTGTAATTTTAATTAATAATTCAAAAGTCAATAGAAAATATTTATTCTGAAATAATGCAGTTTAATGACCATTTGTGGAGGAATGTTTACAAAAATTAAACAAATGTTTCTTTGATTTTTGCTTTCCACAAATAATTGATTTCTAAATTATTAATAGTTATTCCTTGCTGTTAAAAATTAATGTCCTTTCTTTCTTTAAATTAGAATCAAATATTCTTAAGGGGAATGAAACCATTAAAATTGAATAACAATTTTTAGAAATGATTAAATTTAATTTGATGATATGTTATTATCTTATTTTTTTTAAGTACATGTTAAACATGTAAAAAAGTTTATTTCTTAAAGCCTGTGTATATAGAATATTAGTTAATATGAAAGTTTTAGATAAATGAAGATAATTATATATATCTTTTGGTAAAAGTGTATTTTTTTTCATCATTTTTTTTTTTTTTTGGAAATTTCAGTGGCTATTTAATAAGTAAGTATTTGTTTATCCATGATTTAACAAGTTTCTTTATTTGCACAAATCCTTAAAATAGTTTAATTCCTCAAAACATTATTATGCATGTAAAGATAATTATGTATATGAGTATATGATTCATATATATGTCTCCTTAATGAAAATTAATTTCTTTTACAACTTCATGAATTGTAAATTTTCAATAGTATGGCTTACCAATGGGGACATTGAACACACTATATGAAACATTTTAACTGTCAGACATTTGAAATAATCCTGTAATTTTGGTTTGATTTATCAATACTATAGAAAGTTCTTAAATTTTTTCCTTTGTACCTATATGCTACTAGCTGGTAAACCTGTTCTTCACAAGAGTTGTGATTTTATATATATAAATAATGTTATGCTTGAATTTTCTTTTTTTCCCCCAGTACTTCAGTATTTAGAGATGGAAAATAACAATTTTCTATAAAATACAATATATTTACTCAAGTTTGCCTACCTATACTTACAATTCAAATAAATATTTTATTTCTCTGTGGAACAGTTATTTGATGAAAATGAATTTGATGTTTACACAGTGTATATTGGATATAAATACTCTCTCTGTCCCTCTCTCTCTCTGTATATATATATATATATATATATAGGCCAATTCTCTACAAACAAGAGATAACATCTAAACAATAACATTCGACAAACACATAGACAGCAGGAAAATCACACAATGAAGGACAAAAGAGTAATCGAGATTATAAATATAAAATGGATGCTGCAGTGTTATGAACATTACTGACTTAGGACAGCTATTATATAAAAAATAATTTATATAAAAGTGGGGTTGAACATGTTTTTTGGCCAGCCAACCTTCCCCCTTTTTTTGTAAATAACACTGAGCAAAAACCAATAGGAAATAATGGATAGGAATATCTAAATCCATTACAAGATAGAGGTAACTTACCTAAAAATTGCACTTACAATTGCAAAGCCCGCGCTAAATCTGAGTGCAAACATTAATTTGTTGCCAGATTCTACACCTTAATACAGATTTAAATCAAAAGAATTGCTGAAATGTAGCACTTAACAAAATAATAAAAAGAATGGAAATAAAAATTAATAAAAGTTGCATATTATAGCATAACTATAATAACACCAGAGTAAATATGAATAAAATTATAGTAAGTAATTTCTAATCTAATATTAGATTATGGAAATAACTATAACAATAAAATATTTAAGTATATAGTAATAAACTATTATCAATCTCAGAATTTTAATCCTAACTATTTTGAATAGCTTTATTTATATAACTATTAATAAAATTAATTGGGTATTTCTGATTTAAGCAATATTTAGTAAAATGTTTATAGTTATTTATAATGTCTGATTTTTTTGACACAAGAAATTTATTACGTTGTATATAATTAATAACAATATTTCTGAATATAGAAACATGTACATTACTTTCCCAATGAGGAACTTTTATAATATTGAAATTAAATTCTTCTCTTTTATCATAAATATTAGAAACTATTACATTTTCATATAATTTGACATGTATGTCAAGAAAATTTGCTTCATTGTTGTTATTATTTGTCTGTATTAAATTAAGATATTGTGGATAAAAATTAATGTTAGGTTTAAAATTGGCTTGTTTGCCAAAAATGATTATATCATCTATATAACGATAAATATAATATTTAGAATTATTAATGTAACTACTTCCAAAATAATGTAAGTATAAATTGGAAAGACAGTTGCTCGCAGGGCCACGTTGTGGCAATTCTTTAACCTGCTGATAATAGTTACCTTTATGATATATATAGTTCTCTTTAAGTACAAACCTAAGTAGTGAACCAAATCTATCATAATTAACATTATTAAACAAATTGTCTTTATGTAAATTTACAAGTATATTAATCAAATCATCAATATTAATAGAGTTAAAGAGATCTTCAAAATCTAAACTATAGACTGAATAAATTTTCTTATCTTTCATTTTTTCAACAAGTGATTTACTATTTTTAAGAATGGCTGTGGATTTAAGATTATTTATTGTTTCATGCAATATTTCATGGAGAATTTTGCCTGTTTTGCTGATATATGTATTAAAACCATTTGTAACTGTCCTAAATTTAACTGGGTCTTTATGAAATTTGGGAGTAAGAAATATATGTGGAAATTTAAAATTATTATTAATTTGAATTTTTAATTTTTTATGAAAAGCCAAGATACAAGATATATATATATATTATGAAGCGTTTACAGACATTTAAAAAAATGTATCTAATAAAATAACATTCCTTACCTTTGACAGCCTGATTCACTTATTAATTATCCTTTAAAAATGTTTGGAAATTTTTATAGAAATGATTGTCCAAAGTAATACAAGAAATACTATTTCACTATTAAGTTAAAGAAAGGAATCATATTAATATATAACTTTTAGGAAATATTCAATGTAATGTGATTATTCATTTTTACGAGTTATTGAATTACATATAAAGTGCATAATCAGGGCTAATAATTAACTAAATAATTATAATGAGTTATTTTTTCATGTATTAACTATTTATATATTTTTCTCTAAGTTGCAGTTACTATAGAAAGTGCTGAGTGTTCTTTCAACATATTAAAATTAATAAAGAGTTACTTTCGGTCATACATGTGTACAGAATGCTTAAATGCCCTTGCTATATTAACACACGTTTATAAATAAACACGTGTTTGTAATTTTACACTTTTAAGTACAATATTATGCAGAACTGAATAGTTTTCTATTGGAAACTTCACCTTTATATCTCGGTTTCCAAATATAATGCATGGATATGCGACACTTGGATCACAAATTAAGATTATTAATGCAAGTATGAACTATATTAAAAATTTACATTATAAATTCAATACTTTTTTTTAATTGTCTTTGTATAAAGTGCCTGTAACATGTTGAACTACTTATTTAAAATTATTCTGTAATATTAAGGGAACGTTTCATCAGAAAAAGTGCTATAATTTTCACAAATTCAATTTAATTATCCTTAGTTTTAAATATATTTTTCTTCTTATTGAAATTACATAACTTCTTTAAGCTATTGAACATGATGCTGAGAGTTAAAAAATTATCTACAAATCTGGATTTGAGACTGTCCTGTTGCTAGTATACCCCCAATTCGCCACTTCATTCCATCATTTTTACCGTGTGAATTTTGATTTAACCGATTGCTTCGAAAAACACTCAAGAAATCTGGCGAGTTGTGCTAGCGAACGCGCTCGTGAAATCCATATTTTGGCACACGATTTTATAAATCCTTTTCCTCGACTAGCTCCAACCACACATACATATATACTTACATATTCGTCGTACAAAATTTACCTCTTTGTTTTGAGAAGCAGTAATTTTACATTTCGTAAGTTTATTTTTTTCATGAAATTTGACAAAATACGCAAATTTCCTTAATTTTGAACACCAATGTAGAAGATCACTCCTTCTACAAAGATTACCTGATAATTAACATAAAATAATTTTTCTGGCTTTGAGAAGTAAATTTGTCAGCAATTTCGGTGAAAACAATTTTTTCCCCCAGAGATTTTGGATTCAGTAGAGATGATGGTCGAATTCGAAAGCTTTTTTAGTGTCATATTATTTCTCAAGTAATTTTTAATGATTTTTAATTTGCTGAAACTACTTTTGCCTGAGGCCACAGAAACAGGTAAAATTTAAATCATTCTTATTGCAAGAGCAAAATTTGGAAAACAGGGAATGAGATCATTTTTGAATATAGTTTCTACTATCTCAATCGGCTGTTTTTTATCGGGAAGAATATCTTTTAATGAGGTTCTTTCATTAAAGTGTTGTATACCCCGTCTATATCTTTCACAATGCTTAATTCTTTCTGTACCTTTAACTTAGTATCTAAGTCCCATCATTAGAAATGTTGTGAAACTCATACAGAAAGCAAAATGTTGAATAACACTCATATAATAAGATATATCTTTCATTTACCGAAGAAACCTCATTATCAAGAATTGCAAAATAGAATAGAAATCAACCTTCATTTGCTGGGAGCGCTATGAAACTGGTTTATTACTGCCCTCATAATAAAAAAAACGGACCTTTATCCTGATCTTCGAGATGGAAAATTTGGGATCAATACTTAAATCTCTTGCAAGTTCTCTTTCTGAATCGACAAATATTTGAAAATTTTCGCTTTTGGTTGTTTTATGATTTGTGTCTTAGTGCCTTTTAAGATTATACTCATTCATAACTGAAATAAGAGTTTTTACATATCAAGCATAATATTTTATTCTTGTTTTGGAAACAAAAATATTGAAGTTCCCATTTTTCTTGAAAATTACGATGTTTATCTTCCATTGATCTTTTCTTATTCATTGTAGTTGAAGTGGGTTTTTTTAAAAATATTATTAAATAAATTTTCAGATTAATATGAATTAAAACCAAAATCCACTTTCATTTGCAAACGATTGAGCAAGCACTGCACTTGGTCTTTACCATCTTGTGCCCCACATTGTCTCTGACAGCAATTTTAGCCTCTCATCGTTGACTGGGCACTCCATAGACAAAAGGAGAAAGAGGAATATAAGTCGCAAACACGATAAATTGTGGGATGTTTGCACTGTCCTAATATTCTCCAATTTCAAAGTGGGGTTTTAATGGACAGTCCCTCTGCCCACAGGAAGTGCGAGGTCACTGACCAAAACGGATAGAGGAGATGAGTGCGGCACAGAAAATGACTTGTAATTTGGATTTTTAGTGTATCCGCATAAAATTGAGTGAGAAATACACTTTATACAATCCGCTGAGAAGTTGCTCTCTCTGTGCTGTGCATTTACTCTATTGTAGAATGACTATTAATAGTGAAAAATATGCAAAAATTCATTGAAGAATTTCATAAAAATTAATTTCTTATACCGTATTTGCAACAATCTAAGCTGCACCATTTTTCCAGTGTTAATACAATTGAACATTTTTTGCGGCTTAGAACCAAAGGCAAAACATTTGTTGGATGGAGGAAATTGAGTTTCTACCCCTTTCAAAAGGAAAAATGTAGCCGTACGTTATGGCCACTTGCATCGATGATTTATCCTAATCCGCAGTTTATCTCTAGTATTCAGTCTGTCCTATAAACTTTGTTGTCTGCTCGTAATTAGGAAACTTTTTTGTATACGCTTTCTTTTAATCACCTGAACATAAAACATATCAGTAATAGCATCAAGACGAGTTCATTATGAGGCAAGTACAAAAAGGGGGCAATTTTATATACAGAAAAAAAAAGGAACACAGAAAAGCGGTGACTGAAAGTTTGACACGGGTGAAACAAATATACGTCGATGGCATAAGCAAAATGACATAATTTTTTTTAAAAATGTTCAACAGTCTTTAATAATTCTTTTACATTCTTCTTCACACATTCTTTAAAAAAAATGTGGCGTAATAAATGCATTGCATGGCACAGAGACGACATTGTGTAGGAAAAAGGCGGCCCCGGCACCAATTTTGAAGTCTACTGTGACACTGGGAGTGACGAATAATTTTCGAAACATGATACTGAAGGTTAGAGTAACTATAGGTTATGTGTTTATATTTGAAAGTTTTTAATATACTAGTAAAATAAATTAATTATTAACATATCATTTCTCATTAGAATTTTTTTTAAAAATTTTGTAAGTCTCGGATATTGATGAACCTTACTCACAATTTTTTGCTTTCTCTAAAAAACGTAGAGAATTTGGGGCGCGGCTTAGATTCAAGTAAATATGGTAAAAAAAAATAAATGAATCATTTTAAGAAAGTATTAAGAAATAATTTTTAATCTAAAGGTTATTTTTATAATCAGATGGGATTTCTTTAAAAACAAGAATAAGTAACAAATAAATATGTTCTAATTTTTTAAAAAAAATGTTACCTCAAATAATTTTTAAAATGAAAAAAACTTTGAAAGTTTGATATTTAAAATTAAAAAAAAAAAGTCACTACTAGCAACAACCTATGTATTGGCGGGCTGCGTGTTTGACATGTCTGGGATAAGTGGATTTGTTGACATGAAATTACTCTTGAACTAGGAGATGGAATATTGATATAAGAGGGCAGATAGATATATATAGGTCATGATTAGCTTTTAATATATGTTTTCTTTATTAAAAGTTAATCATGATTTATAATCTGCTTTATTTTTGGTCTTAGTGCTATGTTGTGAATATCTTGATTCGCTTATTTGATTATTTGGCATCTTGCTACCTTTCGAACTTTTTTTTTAAAAAAATCACATTGAATCCGTAATTTTTAAACACAGTGCTAAGGTACCATTAAGTAAATACAACATAAAATATATAAAATTTAGAATTTTGGAAAACTTCGCTAACATTAATAATACTGTTTGAATATTGAAGTGTTTTGCAAAAAGGCCTTGGAATGAAAATCATCCAAAAGAAACTGTAAGATTTTTTCTTAAATTACTGGATACCAAATAAAATCACAATAATATACCTTTTACACTGAAGTGCCTCTGAAACAGGGATAGTAAGAGCTATGCAAATTGTGTAGCGTTGCGCATCATTTATGCGCAAGTAAGGGCACTGTGGTAACTGCATATATAGCGCGTACTGTAGTTGTTCTGAATTAGTTGTTGGAATTGCCAGTATGGCTAAACTGCCTGATTTAGATGCCTTCGATCGAGGACAAATTGTGGGTGTGTGACACATGGGCCATTCATTTTCCGAAATGGTCAGTCAGCTAGGATTTTCAAGGTTGAGAGTGTCAAGAGTATACCAAGAATACATGGATGGTGGACAAAAAACTAGTGATCGTTCAAACTGCAAAGGACAATTAGCCTTGATAGTGCGTGGTGAGAGACGGCTCAGGCGTATTGCACGTAGCCAGCGAAGCCAAACATTAGCTCAAATTACCACCCAGTGCAACGCTCGCTTCACCGTATGGGTATCGGGAGCCGTTGACCTACGAGAATACTATTGCTCAATGCTCGTCATCGGGCTGCACGTCTTGCCTGGGAAAGACAGCGCAGAGACTGGAGTGTAGAGGACTGGAAACGAGTAGTATGGAGTGATGAGCCTTGATTCCAACTACTTAACGTCGACGGGATGCTGAAAATATAGAGTCAGGCTCATGAAGCCATGGATCCTGCATACCAGGTTGGAAATGTACAAGGACATTTTGGCTGAATCATGGTCAGGGGTGTTTTTTTGTGGTACTGTTTGGGATCTTTGGTGCGTATATCAACCTCCCTCAATGCAATTCGATACGTAGAGTTTCTGGGTGATCTCCTCCATCCGTTTATGCTGTTCTGTTATCTGCAAGGTAATGGATTTTTCCAGCAAGACAACTGTACCTCTCACAGGTCCCGGTTGGCTACTGGCTGGTTGGATAAGCATTCCTCTGACTTTTCTGTCAAATTGGCCTCCTAGAAGTACAGACTTAAATCCTATGGACCATCTTTGGGTTGTTTAGGAACCAGGCGTGACAGAATATCGCACAGCACCAACGAAACTTGCTGAATTATGGGCAGCTATAGCCAACATTTGGAAAGTCATTCCCGTGGAACATTTCCAGAAACTTGTTGAATCTATGCCTCGTCGTGTAGCAGCCATTATCAATGCCAGAGGAGGCCCAATTCGTTATAGGTATGCCTAATTCAGAGGCATTTCAGTGTAATAGAGATAGCACTTATACTAAAAGGGTAAACGAGCATTGTTTATTAGCATTGTAAGACCATTGACACAAAAATCACTTTTTGAAGTGATAACTTCTATAGGCGCGTTTTCCTGGAGAGTGAACTTGAATGAATGTCACGCTCGGGTTTGTAACACTCATTCGGGTTTTTTCGTCTTTAGTCGGAAATCGTGCTCGTACAAGGTCCTCCGTGACATACACACCCCTAAAAAGAAAAGGAGGAACGTTTCCCTCCTCCTCCCGCTATTCCGAAACGGCATGAAACGTGGTAGTTTATCCCCCCACCAATGCGCCGTAAAAGTAAAGTTCCTAGCCTCGATCTAAGGGGGGTACCCCCCTTCGCCACTTCTTTCTACGAAAATAAATGCGGGATTCCTTCTAATCCCAGTTGAAGCATAAAAATGAAACTTGTAATATTTTTAAAAAAAAATAGGCTTAGAGAGAGAGAGAGAGAAATCCTACTCTAAAATTAAACAAAATGTAGAAAAAGGACAAATTTTTATAGAACTAAGTAAATAATATAATTATCATTAGCAATATTACAGTGAATTTAGGAATAAAAATCTATTTTTGTAAGCGAATCAGAATAACAATGAACAAATAGTTCTATTAATCACATTACTTAAATATACTTTGGGTCTAAAAAAATCAAAACAATTAACAATTTAAAATAAGAAAACTAAGTATACAGGTATTAAGAAAAAGTTACATTAAATAATTTAAATACAAGAAAACGAAATATAAATAAGAAGACTTACCTTGCAGCAGCACCGGATATATTTGTACAAAACTGCCATATAATGACAAAAGAACTAGTATAAGCTAGAGATTATGTGATATAAATCTTCTGATTAAATTCCTTTTAAAAGATTTTGACCTAGATTCTTGTCTTCCCAATCAACTACCTGTCTTACTATCCCTTTGCTTAAATTAATTCATGGATAGAATTGAATATTGTTACATTATAACCATAATTCACAAAGCCGGATCGGGTCTTCTGAACAAATAACGTATGATTTTAAGTGGGAATTTTAAAATAGATTTCTCAAAAGACAAATCAAAACCTTCAGATTATTTTTTAAATCAAAATTCAATTTAACTATGTCAAATGATTCAAATGAAAGCACAAGGAAGTACGGAACAACGCTTGATAGAGATTTTTAGAGATATTTAAAAAAATTTTTGAATCTAAAGTATTTATAACCGATTTCATCTACCATAAATCTATTGTTTCCTTCTTAAAATACAATTTATTCACAAATATGATTGTAAATTTCGCACAAAAATATTACTTTATGAGTACAGACATATGAATAAATAATTTTATATGACAATACTAATATCCCCTTGTTTTTTATTCACTTAACTAATCCCTGAAATAACATTACAAAATTTGAAGTTATCACTTTTATCATGTGGTCATAAGCACACACACTTTTTTTTTCTCTATTTTGTTTTTCTAAATTGAAAGGCTATTATTAAATTGAAAACTTCCCAAATTGAAATTTTCTCAAATGCATGTTGAATTTTTAAACGCTCCTATGTCTTGGGTAATATTAACCATATTAGACATCTTTGTAAAGTAACTTTCGCAAAAACCATTGTTGAGGCGTCTTTGTTAAGCATCGAATCACATTGCGCCGGCAGTACCGCTGATAAGCAAGGGGCAAGACCCTTTTCTATGCGCCCCGCTCTGCCACGAATTTTGCTATCAACGAAGGATGTTTGTTAAGAGTAGATATTGATGACAATGGATCAACACACTATGCATTAACATTCACTTTTCTTAAACTATGTTATGCTATAAGGAAACCGGGACTTGTTTTGATTTTTCAATAACTACCGTAAAATCCGGCGTATAACGCGCACCTATACTTTCAAGCTTCATTTTTTAATTTTTAGGTATATTCGCCGTATAACGCGCACCCCCTTTTTTACGAAGAAATATGAAATGTTAGTAGACAATGCTCTTATGTTTTGAAGTCATTTATTTGAGGTATTATCCCACAATATTGAAAAGCTAGTTTACTTCCCAAATTACTACTCTTGTAGTTCATAAGGCAAGTCATTTCTTTTAAATGAACAGTATTTTGATTTGTGTTGATGTAAATTTTTTTTTATGCTCTTCTCTTTTGTTATTTTTAAAGCTATCGTTTTTATATCCGGCGTATAAAGTGCACCGTTAAATTTCGATCTTATTCTTTGTGTTAAAAGTGCGCGTTATACGCCGGCTTTTACGGTATTTAAAATTCGACACATATTCATATTACTTATTATAAGTTTTATTTTGAGAAATTAGAAGAAATTTTTACTTGACTGATAAATTATAAGTGGCCTGCAGCAGCCCCTTGTCTTAGCCGCCCGCGTGCGGTGCACGCGCTGCACATCTGCTAGGATCGGTCCTGTTTAAACTTTGGATAAATCTGTCATTTATAAATCATCTAGATTACTCACATTTTTTAAAATTATTCCTACTTTCCCTGTTAAAGTCTTGGTAAGTTTGGTTTTCAGTTTTGTTCTGTAATAAAAATGTTCATTCTCTCGATTACAACTCTTTATATAGAAATGTAAGCAAATTCATAAATGTATAATCTTCATTTGAGAAATTTCTATTAAAATCTTATACTAATTCTTTTGTGTGGTAGCCTCTCTAATAATATCTGCGTTAAGATTCCCGTATACATTTCCGTTTCGATTTCTAAGGACTCGTAAACTTCTGACCTGCGTTTCGGCTTTGTCAAACATTTTTCTTAACCCACTCAAATCGTTTATGGTTCTAACAGCAGATAGTCTTAATAACCTGTTTAAATGTGTTTGTATTAGAGTGTTCTTATAACCAAAAATCTATTTTTTAATACTTCCAAAGCTACATTATAATTCGCTTCCGTCAATGAAAACCCACTAATATAACTCTCACTGGTGTGTTCCACCTAAATAAAAGTTTAAGTAATTAAATTTATCTGTTTTGGTTATGCTATTGTTATTATCTATTGCACTTTCACAAACTGGCTGAAAAAATCTAGCCAATGGGAATGATCAGCATAAAATTTATATATACTCAATTTTGGTAATTGAACTGTTTTATTATTCTCTCTGAGATTATTGAGTTTGTTGAAATAGAATCGCTCTATTCCCTTTTGGTATAGCTATCAATTTTATTCGATATTCTTTGTTTCCAAAGAATAATTTTGTCTGAATATTCCTCCTCATTAATAATTTCATTTTCCATTTCACTAACAGCATATAAATTCTCGATTGTATTATTTAAGCTTTTGGGATTGTTTTCTTTTTCAATTATAATTGTTCTTTAAACTCTTTTAAGCAATTTACTTTATTTTGAGAGGTTTCATTACTCGGTTCATCCATACAATTTTCTATTTCAGTTATTAATTTTGTAACGTTAATTCTTATCACTTGACGTTTAATCCTCAATTTTTCCACTTTCCGACATATTGTGTATAAAAAGTTAATAAATCTCTTCTACAGAGACAGAAATCAATGCAATACTAAAGATAAATGGAAAAAAAAAACAGATACTGGAATTTGAAAAATATGGATGCTGCAGTATTATAAACATTACTGACTTAGGGCAGCTCTTATAATGTTTAAAATAATTTATATAAAAGTTGGGTTTAACCAGTTTTGTGGCTAGCCAACCTTCCCCCTTTTTGTATATAATATTGAGTGAAATTCTATGAAAATAATGCATAGAATTTCTGAGCCCAAAACAAGAAAAAGGCAACTAACCTAATATTGTATTCAAAATGCATTGCCCGCTTTGAATCTGTGTACAATAAACAAGTTATTGCCAGATTCTGGTCTCAAATACAAATTCCAAGCATGATATTATTGACTGAACTGTAGCACTTAGAAAAAAAGTATAAAATTATTTGGACTAAAATAGTTATAAAGTACGTGTATTAAGATAAATACTACAGTTATATGAGAAATTCTAGAAATGTGTGTTTTTGTGTATCTGTCTATAAAATATTACTAAGGTTAAAATAAAAGTAAGGGAATATATATATATATATAAATAATTTTAACTGTATGTATTAAATATGTACATATAACTGCACACACTATCAATGTATTATAATATATATTATTTTAATTTTTATCGAATTTTACCTGTTTAAAATATTTAATTTACTCTTTTCTTCACTTTTTAAAAATATTTGAGTTTTTTTTGTATTGGATTTAATTCCAATAAACATCACGGATAAAATTTTGAATTTAATATTAAATAGGATTAAATGTTGAACTGCAAAAAGTTAAAACAAGTTTTCAAATTTTTGTCAGTGATTTAAAAGTATAATGACAAAAATGTTGCATGATGGATCAATCAAGATTATTATATTAAATCTTTTAATAATTAATTGCGATATTTTCTTGTATCTCTTAAAAAGTATTAAAATGTATTACTATGCCATATATATATTTTTATTAATTTTATACACAATTCTGGCGACACAAATGTAAAACCAAGAAGGACCAGAGGTATCACAGAGAAATTTATTTGGCAGATAGCATGCTATACAAAGATCAAACGATTAAAATTATAACCTCTTGTGACGCGTGGATGATGACAAAATCAGTAGTTAGTGTAGCCGCCATTGTTGGCTATAACCACGATCACACGTCTCAGCATAGAATCATAGAGGCTTTGGATGTATCCTTGGGGTACAACAGTCCATGCAGCTTCCACATATTGCCAAAGTTGATCTGGCGTAGCGGCGGGTGGTGTATCCCGGGCCAGTCATTGGGCACACGTTTTCGATTGGCGATAGATTGGAGGAATGAGCAGGCCAAGGAAGCAATTCAATCTGATGGGTAAAGAAGAAATCTTGAATAGTGCGTGCCATGTGTGGTTGTACATTATACTGTTGGAATAGGGCTGATGGCAAGCCCTGAATGAATGCGAGAACCACGGGCTACAACACCTCAGCGATGTAGCGCTAGCTGTTCAGTGTACCAGCAATGCGTACTAGAAATGTGGGGCAGGGAAATCCGATACCCCCAAACCATGATACCGGGTGCAGGACCAGTGTGGCGATGCATAACGTAGCAGTTTAGCAGCCTCTCACCAAGATGCCTCTAAATTCGAATCTGACCATTATGATGTTGTAGGCAGAAGCGGAATTCATCAGTAAACACAATGCCGTTCCATTCCACTGTCCATGTCCACAGTTCATTGCATCATTAGTGGCGCAAACGCCTGTGGTTTCCTGTCAAGAGTAAACAATACAATGGAAGTCTTGCGGACATTTCACTCTGCTGCAGACGGCGTCGAATGGCACGCGCGGACAACGAATTATGCGTAACAGACTCAATCTGTTACTCTATGGTTCGTGATGTGGCTGTGTGATCCATCACTGCCCTGCGAACAATCCGCCTGTTATCACGGCAGTGGTGCAATGAGGTGAGTGTGATCGACCCAAATCGGTTCTCCTCTTATATAGTGCTTGCGGGTGGCGCTACGGTCACCGGTGATGTGCTTCTGGGCTATAATACTAATGATTTGCATTTTTCATCGCCGCCAACGTATGATGTAAATTTCACATGTTATGCATGCTTTGTTCAAGGTGTTGCATTTTGTATGTCCAGCAGTGTATATATATAACGTTTCGAGTCAGCTTCGAGAACTCTTGTAAAAAGCAGTTTTATTCAGCGAGCAATCGATACATCCTTCGCTGAGATAAAATCAACGCCAAGTGAAGACCCGATTTTAATTGGGCTGAATACTTATGTCTAGAACTGTTAAATAATACTTTTTATTTTATGTTTTCGATTTGAAAGTGAAGGGTAGCAGCGTACATATGAGGACTATAAAATTTAATGAGCTGGTATTAAAAGTGTTATGTTTGGAATATCTTTTCTGAGAAATAATTCTGTGTTTAATTTAATACTCGAAGATGTTACTGAAAATAAAAGTTAAATGATAAATAGGGGATTTTTTTTTGTTTAAATCTAATTTAATTATTTTTATATTTGCTCCCCCCTTCCTATATTTTAAGAGGTAGTCACTTGCGTGGGTTTTCTCTTTTACAAAATGAATCACTTTTCAATGTGTACAAAACAATACATAACATCATAAAGAAATACATACTATACACAGTAGGTAAGATTTAAGTTGTATCAATAATAAAATCAAAATACAAATAAATGAAAGTATAAAAATAAAGAAAATAACAATATTTTTAAACTAATAATTGATAGAGATGATACTTCTTACAAAGATGTACACACACTAGCGTTTTTAAATTCAATTGGCTTCCAGGACAGGAGCTGCACTTTTCCTCCTATACTTTCATAATAGATTTGTATTATTGCTAGTGTATCACTGATCAATTTTTTGTACATATTGGAAAATATCATATAAAACAATTACATAATTGAGATAAAAATACATATCATACAAATACTAAGATAGTAAATATGTATTAAAATCTACTCTGGCGCGACATAGTAGTAAAATCAAATACGGTTATATAAAAATTTACATAGATGAAACACACTGTGAAGACACACACATTAAATGTCTTCTAATAAAAATTAATTAAATGACACTAATAAAATTAAATGATTAAAAATATTAAAAAGGTTTATAACAACTTATACACTATTCAACACACCAACACACATTCATTCTACTTTATAACGCGTTATAAGAACTATTATATTTTATTTGAGTCAGAGAAAAGTGGATTCATTTCTATAAAGAAGTTTATTGTTTTTACTTTCCAACCGCAAATAAAACCTGATGTAATAAAAAATGATAATATAATCATATGTACTTAAAAGTATCACAAAAATATTTTGAATTCCTCGGTAACTTTTTAATTTTTTTCACACACGCACACACATTTCACAAACAAATTCTTCTTTTTCTCTTACATCTTACATTTACTAATATAGATTGCATCATACTATTTCTTTCCAAACACATCTCTATGAAAAATCTACGTGATCAAATCAGGGATGTGCTAATAAGAAAACAATATAAGAGGTGTAATTAAACTAAACAAGTTTTTACTGTTAATGTTTCAAGACATCTGCAAAAATCATAATAAGTGAATTATTTTCTAACCACTATATAAGTTCTAAAAATAAGCGTCAAGTTGTTAAATAAATTTAAATTTAGACAAGGAAAATTTCGAGGAACAGTGAATCCTGATATGTGGCCATCCTATCCAAATCCAGTTTAAAAAAAAAGTAGTAAGATTACAATTACATGAAATTTATGTAACTGATAAATAAAACACTTAAACAAAGTTTCAGACGGGGAAAAAGAATGCAATGTGAATTTCCACTTGTGTTTCTCATAAAAACCAAAATATCATTTGTATTAGCACATCAGGGTCTTCTCCCCATAATTAAAAATTACACCCTTCAACATTAAAACACAAATAACTATTACCAAAATTAGAAACACTCTTTTAACATATAAAAATAAAATAATGAATTACATACAGTAAAATGGTCCCAAAAGAGGTAACATATACTTTTCAATTCCGTAATATAAACCATATCACTTATCACCAAACACACACACATCCCACTATACCTCTTCACCAAAAAGTCTTAGTACGAAAAACTCAGTTACTTATGTATTACTTAATGTTTTTGATTTATTTACTTCCCTTTTCCTTTCATTGTGGCATTTTTGTTGAAAATAACTCAATTGAAAATTTTCAGATGGATGAAATAACTTTTATAAGGATTGAAAGGACCAATTTTGTGTGAGTTTTATTGAGTGCATTGGATCTGTCAGTTTCAAACAGTATATCTGAACGTATTCTCAATATTGCATAAGGACCTGAATAAGGGGTGGGGGAGGACTTAATTTTCTTGTTTTGGGGTATTGAAATTTCTCATACATGACTAAGTCACCAACCTTGAAATCAGCTTCTTGAAATTTTTTGTCATATCTAATTTTATTTATTTGATAATATTGTTCGGTTCTTTCTTTAGCTAATTTTCTTGTTTCTTCTATAGGAGGGTATATTTCATTCAAGGTATATTTCAGTGAAATTTCAAAAGGTAAATTCTCATACATTAAATAGGTTGGAGAGAAGCCTGTTATTCTATGAGGAGTTTGATTATATTGATGGATTACTTTTTCCAAAATTTTTGCCCATGGGACTTTACTTGAGTTATTACTAATTTCACATTTTAAGCTTGTAATGATAGTTTGATTTACTCTTTCAACCTTTCCATTTGTTTGTGGTCTGTGAGAAGTAGTTAATAATTGAGTGACATTGTTGTGTCTTAAGGAATGTTTAAATTTTGAAGAGGTAAACGCAGAATTTCTATCTTTTAAAAATTTTTCCGAACATGATTTTGAAAAATTTGTTTTAAACAATTGATTTAAGTATCTGTTGTTGCATTTTTTGATGGGAAAGTCCAATTATATCTGGTGGTATGATCAATAATAATGTGTAAATATTTCTTTACAGTGTTATAACACTGAAGAGCCAAAAAAAAAAAATTGGTACACCTGCCTAATATCGTGTAGGGCCCCACGAGCACGCAGAAGTGCCGCAGTACGACGTGATATGGATTCGATTAATGTCTGAAGTAGTGCTGGAGGTAATTGACACCATGAATCCTGAAGGGCTGTCTATAAATCAGTAGGAGTAAGAGGGGGTGGAGATCTCTTCTGAGCAGCACGTTGTAAGGTATCCCAGATACATTCAATAATGAGCATATCTGGGGATTTTGGTGGCCTGTGGAAGTGTCTGAAATCAGAAGAGTGCTTCTGGAGCCCAACTGTAGCAATTCTGGACGTGTGAGGTGTCGCATTGTCCTTCTGAATTTCTCCAAGACCGTCGGAATGCACAATGGACTGAATGGGTGCAGGGGATCAGATAGGATGCTGACGTACCTCTCACCTGTCAGAGTCGTATCTAGACGTATCAGGGGTCCCATATCACTCTAATTCATACCATCACAGAGCCTCCACGAGCTTAAAAAGTCCCTTGTTGACATATAAGGTCCATGGATTCATGAGGTTGTCTCCATGCCCGTTCACGTCCATCACCTAGATTCAATTGGAAATGAGACTCGTCAGACCAGGCAACATGTTCCCAGTCATCAACAGTCCAATGTCGGTGTTAACGGGCCCAGGCGAGCCGTAAAGCTTTGTGTAGTACAGTCAACAAGGGTACACGAGTAGGTCTTTGGCTCCGAAAGCCCATATCGATGATGTTTCGTTGAATAGTTCACACGGTGAAACTTGTTGATGGCGCAGCATTAAAATCTGAAGCAATTTGAGGAAAGGTTGCATGTCTGTCACGCTTAATGATTCTCGTCAGTCGTCATTGGTCCCGTTCTTGCATGATCTTTTTTCCGGCAGCAGCGATGTCGTATATTTGATGTTTTACCAGATTCTCAATATTCAAGGTATACTCGTGAATACTTGAAAATCAAAATTTCATCACTACCTCGGAGATGCTATGTCCCATCTCTCGTGTGCCGACTATAACACCACGTTCAAACTCACTTAAATCTTGATAACCTGCCATGTAGCAGCAGTAACCTATCTAACAACTGTGCCACTCTCATTGTCTTATATAGGCTTTGCCGACCGCAAGGCCTTACTCTAATTGGTTCTATATCTCTTTATTTGCATACGCATGCCTGTACCAGTTGTTTTTTTTTGCCTCTTCAGAGTAACTTAAACCGCCTACGCTACCTATTGATAAAAGTTCAGAGTTTTTCTCGTAGGGGAAGTGATTGCATCAATCCGTATTTTTTCTGATGTGACTTCTTGTTTATCTGTCAATTTTCGCAGAGTTTAAAATAATTTCTTACATCAGTTAGAGCTTTAATCCAATAATATTGAAATGATATTATTCTCCACATGGTAACTACACCAGGATGACCAAATTTTTCATGCGTTGTTTTCCTTAATTTCACTCACAGAGCTTTGGGTACAATTATTTTATATAAGCCTTGTCTCTTTACAACCAAAACACCATCTCTGTAAAAAAATTTAGGGGCTGATATATTTTCTAAATTTTGAAAATGAATTATTTCGTTGGTATCAAATAAAGGTTTTGGTGGTGTATTAATTAATTAATTGATAAGTAATAGGATTTCTAGCCTGCCAGCTTCAATATTAGTACTAACTTATTATATATTAACTAATAACTTAGTCACACACACAAAATCATACATAGAAACTTTTAAAGAACGTCTAAGAAGTTGACCTGTGAGATTTTTAAAACTTTTATGCCAAACTAGTGCTAAAACTAGTCTAAGAGAACAGCAACTTGTTTAAAATTGACTCTTGCCTCGATGATCATTAATTCTCATCTTCTTTGTTGTTGGTAAACAGTATTATTTTCTTGGGTCCTTTCAGTGGGGTGGAATGTTTAAGCGTCTGGCCGCAAATCCCCTGATCGAAGCTGTGAGACTCCGTCGTTACTCGGGTACATTGTCGGCCGCTGTGGAAAGAATATTTCGTTTCTTGAATAACCACCTGGTGTTGACTTCTATAATTCCATCTTCCGTGCTGCTGTCAACGGACAGATGGTGTTGGATGGTTAAGTACTCTTTCCACAGTATATTTTAAATGAATAAATTCTGGGCAACTAGAGGTTGGATTTTGTTTGTTTGTATATCCAATTTAAGTTTTTCTTTCAGGTCCTGCATATCTTGGGAACTTTGAAGTTGCATCTCTTTTGCCCGATTCTTCTTCAAACCCTTTATGATATAAAATTTTACGGCTTCTTCCATTTTTATTCGGGACGCGATTTCTTGTATGCTGTAGAAGTATTCCACATGTGTCTCATTCAGTGTTTTTACAGTTCTTGATAGTTGAATATGAATCTCCGCTGAATTTACTTGCGTTCCAAATTCACGCACCAGGTTGTCTTTCAATTTCAGAAGGTTTTTGGTATCGGGTTGGACTTGATGAAAGTTAGAACTGTTCCACTTACTAATTTAGTTAAAAATATGTTTTGTTTTTCGGTTACTTCGAAAGAAACCCATGTTTCTTCAAAGTTGTCTGGAAAATTATTGATTGGCTCGATTTGTTGTTGTTTTTTCTTCCCCACTATATGATCTGTTAAATTCTACAGGATCTTTCTCCTTTTTGATTTTGTCTTCAGAAGCGCATTTTTTCCTTCTCGCCTTCTGCGGGGAGTCTTTCACTTCCGTCGTAGAAGCTGTCTTGCGCTCAGGCAGGCAACTCTGGTAAGAGAGAAACATAGTTTGGAGAAATCCCATGAAAGTTCTCTACAGCACATATCACGATAGTTGACATACTTGGCGTTCGTTTTTTGATGTGTTTAAAGAGTAGACATTAATGGATAATGAACCCAACACATTGTGCATTAGCATTCTATTTTTTATAAACTATGCTATGGTATCGGGATTTATTTTGATTTTTAAATATTTAAAATTCAGCATATTTATTCGACTTATTGTAAGTTTTATATTGAGAAATTTGTAAGAAATTTTGCGTCATTGACAGAACTATATGCGGCCTGCAGTCGCCCCTTGTTTTGGCCGCCCACGTGCGGTGCACGCGCTGCACACCTGCTAGGATCGGCCCAGATGAATGCCATAACTATAATTACTACAAATAAATTCTGCTCAAATGATGATTCCATCAACCAGATACGCTTTATGCTTTTAATGATATTCTATTTACATATTTACAAAGTTAGTAAAAGTTCTGCCTATTAATAGTAAAATTCTAACAAAGAGTGAGCGAGGCAAAGCATTAAACTGGTTACGGCAAATCCAAGGCACAACTAAATGGGAACCGAAACTAAAAAACACATTTTCTTTTTACAGAGAAAGTGGGAGTGCCATCTATTGCGCTTTTCGTCACACTCCCCGCCGATTAACAGAATGTTCATCCACTAATTAGAGATTGCAAATTAAATAATTCACTAACCTTAATATCAAATATACATACAGTAAACAAATTACTAATTATACTCATAATATAAATGAACGAACTACAAATTTCAACTAGTTATAACACTAACATAAAATTGCTAAAATACATTTACATATTCAATATGGATTATAGAAAATATAACACAGTTATACAGTTATCAAATGATTTAAGAATATCAAATCAATAATTAATTTATATTCCTTGAAAATATATGAAAACATCTTCAATTCAACATGAATTACAATCAAATATTAACATGATATGCAATAAATTCAAAATGAATGCTACTGAAATTCAAAATGAAAAATACTGAAATTGGACATTCATAATATAAAAATTGTACGTACATAATACAAAAATTTAACATGAAAAAAATACTAAATTTTATGCATAATTAAGTTCCAAAGGATACATCATCTGTGTATGGGCCTTCGGAAAAGACCTTGTAATGTTTTGTCACATCCCATTAATACTTTTTGAATTCTTCCCAACTGCCGCAACAATGTGGATTTGGTTGTACCTTCCACAAGTACAACATCACCTGTTTTTAAAATTTTCATGGAAGTTTGGGATTTTAAATTTGTGAGCAGTTCGCAGTTGCACAAGATACTGTTCGTTCCAACTAGTCCACAATTGTCTCAAAAGCACAGTTTGATAAAGATTTCTTCCTCTCTTTGGAGATGGTTTTATCAAAAACTCTGCAAATTGCATGGGATAATCGAAGTCATTGCGACCAGAGGGCAAAAAGTGAGCTGGTGTTAATGGTTCTGGATCATCTTTGACATCACTCACGTCAACTGACGCAAGTTGACAATATTCTCGATTTTAGTCAATAATGTCACAAGCTCCTCAAAATGAAGAGGTGATCTACCTAAGATCTTCCTCAAGGGCTCCTTAACTGTTTTCACCATCTTTCGTAAAAACCTCCCCACCATGAAGTTCTATTTGGTATAAATTTCCATTGAACCCTTTTGTTTGCAATAAAACCCTGCAACTCATTATCCTTTAAAACATTAGCAAGATGATTTAACTCCTTCTGAGCTGTTTTAAATACTATTGCGGATATACCTCGTAAATATAATTCTGGTTATTTGAGTAAGAACTGCATTCCATTTATTTATATAATTTTTTTAAAGCTGAATGAAAATAATGTAACTTAAGTCGTATTAATCCAATTAAGTCCTTATAATACTTTTCTTGCAATATTTTTCATTTTCTTAGCGTGGGTATTAATGTAATAACTAGCAATGATTTACTTAGCAAATTAAAATCCAAAAGGGGGTTGTCTCAATTTATTCTGTTTGCTTAAGTGTGTTATTTGAATGATGTATAATTCCAAAATAAAGTAATCGCAATTTTTAAAATACTGCAAATTCAGGCTGTAGTACAAATTTTATCTCCCCCAAAATAAAAAGTCACCTTTTTTTAGAAGCTGCACGAGACATATGAAAATTTGCTACAGAATGTTTCAACTAAATCAAATTGCCGTATGGATGATTAAGCTATTATTGCTTTTTTAAAAAATATATAATTGCTTGATATTTTATATAAGAAAAACTGAACGCTGTATAGAAGTCTTTATAGATAGACAATTATGGGATTCAGAAAATTAAAATGTGTTTTCGGGTTGCCAAAGAATTTTTTTGAATTAAAATGTTTGTGAATGCATTTATGTTATAAAATCAAAAAAAAAAAGAAAAAAAGCGGAGATAAGGGGTTATTATTTACTTGATGAAAAGATAATCCGTTTTACATAACCTACACACACATATATATAGTAATTGTATTACTTGAATTACTTATATAAATGCATTACTTTACGATAATCATAATATTACTCTAATATTTTACTAAGGTACATAATCCCTTGTTCCTTTTTGTATTGATTACGTAGTGTACGTGTTTGAAAGCAATCAGTTTTTTAAAATTAAAAGAATAGATTACGATGTGGTGTTTTTATCAATAGCATGAAATTAAAGTTTTTCAAACAAGTAATGTTTCTGAGTTATTTTACTTATCAACACACACAATTTATTTTCATTCAGTAATTTGGGGTTTACTTTGAAGAGCGAATTTTTGTAGCTATAAAATGGGTTTTTTTCCAGAACACTCATTTTGAAACTAACTGGAGTTCGTAATAGTGTTTGGGGATAAAAGACCCACAGACATCCTACAAACTCAACAATATTTCATTAGTCTGAACACTGTATCCTAAAGGTAAATATGCAGCAGGAATGATATAACACTTCAAACTCCAACCTAACTCGAAATGTGTTTTTTTTCGAAAATGCTCAAACGGGAACAGCGATTGCTCAAAAAGTTATAAAAAAAAAATTAACTGAAATTTTTTTAGTGTATGTTCTGTGTAGTAGTAGAAGATTTTAATCTTCAGATTTATTAATCACTGTTTTATTTTAAAAATATACAGTCACTTATGGGAATAAAATCACTTTTTTTATAAGCAATTTAGTATAATAATTAAGATAAAGCTCTCTAATTTTTGTAAAAATTAAAATATCTCTCCTGAAGGTCATTTGAAAAATTCAGAATTTGTTCATAAACTTTTTGTACAGAGTGGGCCCCGTTTATGTAATTTTTTGTAAATTTTTACCAATTTTAGTAATAATAATTTATTTTTCACTTCTTATTTTTAGCATTTTTTTTAAAATGTACTAAATAAATCGAAAACCGCAAATTTTTTTTTTCATATCTCCATTTTTTAAGAAAAAGTTGTGTCACAAGTAGTACAAAACCTTAACTGCAAGGTAGGTAACGAGGTATGGCAGGTAAAAGGCACAACACCACGCTATTTTCAACTCTAAAGGTAGCTTAAACATCAGCTTCGCTTAGGTGACTTCACATCTGACATTCGATTCTCCTTCTAACTCATAGATTCTGATCAAAACATTTTAAAAAATTCTCCATGACACAATCGCAAATCTCATCTTCTTATAATTACAATATCATACAGTGGGACCCGATTTAACGAATCCCTATTTAAGGTAATCGACTACGTTCGGAACCGTGACTTTAAAAAAGCACATAAACGGATACTTTTCATGATATTTAGTGTTACTCAGATTAGAATACATGTATAAAATTGTTTTAAGGACATTTTGACAAAAAAAAATATTTAAATACAATATTTTGGCAAAAAATTAACTTAGAATAATCTTTTTTCAAAATGTTCTCCTTTTGTAAAAAATGCTTCTATTATAATAATATTTTGCCTGTATATAGCTCAGACCTCTGTACAGAGGCTCAACTAGAATTTTTGAAACGCATAACTTGGAAGTCGGTTTATTCATGTCTTATGAAAACAGAAGGGAGAAATTTTATAATTATTTCAAATAGTTGTAACTCTGAAAATAATGTGAATTTTTCAAAACTCATAGTTGAGAATCTGTACAGAGGTCTGAGCTATATACAGGCAAAATATTAATACAATAGAAGCATTTTTTACAAAAGGAGAACATTTGGAAAAAAGGTTATTCTAAGTTAATTTTTTGCCAAAATATTGTATTTAAATAATTTCTTTTGTCAAAATGTCCTTAAAACAATTTTATACATGTATTCTAATCTAAGTGATACTAAATATGAAAATTATACATTTATGTTCTTTTTTAAAATCATGCTTCCGAACGTAGTCGGATACCTTAATGAAAGGACAGGAAATTCATCCTACTCTACTATGAAGCAAAACATTCCTTTTATTTTGTCTACATTGGCGCCAGCCAGCGCATCGCTTGTAATTTATTGCTGATCAGTGTAATCACTATTTTTTATTAAGCAGAATAAAACTAGATTTTGAAGGGAGAGGTTGTGTGGCAATGTCTCTCTATTTGAATAGATATTGATTATGATTTCGTTTCAAGGTGCATCGGCCGGGAATGAATTGATTATATATTTATAAGAATTAGAAAATTGCTTTTTGAAAGTTATCGAACGATATGAAATCGTAGTATGTGGTTTTGTGAATTAACGAAAACATTGGAATAACGCTTAAAAGCGTGAAGCCGGCTAACGGTAAGAAATACTTTTTACAATCTAAATAGAACATTGATATTTTTATATCTAGTAACTATATTTTATAAAAAATGGACGAGAAAAAGAAATTGAAGAAAACTAGAGCTGTCATTCGTACAGCAGTAATTAAAATTATGAATAAATTAAAAAATGAACTTGATTCTCAATGTGTTGATACTTTACATGAACATTTTGATTATTTAAATGAAAATTTAAAAGAATTAAGAGAACTAGATAAAAAAAATCCTATATTGTTTTATTTACTTGCGGAGTTACCAGAGCATTTCACTTGGAACTGGTGTCCGATATGACTACTAACTCGTTTCCACTTGCCTTCCGAAGATTCCTCGCAAGAAGAGGAAGTTGTAAAGTAATATACAGAGAGAGAGAGAGAGAGTGACAATGCCAAAACATTCCTTAAAAGCAAAAAGAAATTGAAAATTTATCCAGAATTTTATCCCAAAGCATGGTTCGGAACTTCATCGCCAAGGAAAGTATTATTTGGAAAAATATCATTGAAAGATCCCCATGGTGGGGAGAATTTTATGAACGTTTGGTAAGATCAGTCAAAGAAAGCCTGCATAAAATACTTGGGAAGGCCCTATTAAGTTTTGAAGAAATGACAACTATACTTACTGAACTAGAAGCTGTTCTCAATCTAAGACCACTGAGCTAAGTGTATGATGAAAATGAGGAACAAGACCTCTCACCCTTATGCATTTTTTAAACATTGGACAAAATCAACCAACATATCCTGTTACGTTTGCGGAGATCCTAGAAAATGCTTCTACAAAATCATCTCTTTTAAAAAGAAAGAAATACCAACAGTTATTCCTAAAACAACTGTGGCATAGATGGAAAAATCAATACTTATTAGATTTGCTAACTGCTCATTCAGTGAAAAACCTGGAAACACATCTTGAACCAAAGGTAGGTGATCTTGTATTGATTGAAGAGAACACTAAAAACAAGCTTCTTTGGAAGCTAGGTAAAATTGAAAGAACCCTACCAGGACGTGATAACAAAACACGCTGTTACGAACTCAAGACTAGTAGTGGACTGTTAAAACGAACTGTTCAACATCTTTATCCACTTGAACTATAGACTGTGTTCTTAGAAACTGAAAAAACTTTTAGAACTTTAAATTTTTTTATTCCTTTCTTATTTACTGTTTCATTTAGTCTAATTATCATTTATTTAACCTATCATTTAAACTCATTTATTATCATAATTTTTAATTGTTAATTAATTTCCCTTTGAAAAAGAATTTTGTATTTTTAAAGTGTTTTTGTACTTACGTTTAGCATTTTATTGTACTTTCGAATTCTCTGTTGTATAATTTACTATATATTTGCATTTATTGAATGAGATGTGATTAATAAGTGAACTCTTTGGAAAGTTCAGGTGGGGAGTGTGAAACAAAACATTCCTTTTAATTTGTCTACATTGGCGCCAGCCAGCGCATCGCTTGTAATTTATTGCTGATCAGTGTAATAAATATTTTTTTTATTAAGCAGAATAAAATTAGATTTTGAAGGGAGAGGTTGTGTGGCAATGTCTCTCTCTTGAAACGAAATCATAATCAACTTTCTATTCAAATAGAGAGAGTCATTGCCACACAACCTCTCCCTTCAAATTCTAGTTTTATTCTGCTTAATAAAAAATAGTGATTACACTGATCAGCAATAAATTACAAGCGATGCGCTGGCTGGCGCCAATGTAGACAAAATAAAAGGAATGTTTTGCTTCACACTCCCCACCTGAACTCTCCAAAGAGTTCAATTATTAATCACATAATTCAATAAATGCAAACATATAATAAATTATACTACAAAGAATTTGAAAATACAATAAAATGTTATGCTAAGTACAAAAACACTATAAAAATGCAAATTTTTTTTTCAAAGGGAAATTAATAAACAATTAAAAATTATGATAATAAATGAATTTAAATGATAGGTTAAATAAATGATAATTAGACTAAATGAAACAGTAAAGAAGAAAGGAATAAAAAATTTAAAGTTCTAAAAGTTCTTTTCAATTTGTAAGAACACAGTCTATAGTTCAAGTGGATAAAGATGTTGAACAGTTCGTTTTAACAGTCCACCACTAGTCTTTAGTTCGTAACAGCATGTTCTGGTAAGGTTCTTTCAATTTTACCTAGCTTCCAAAGAAGCTTGTTTTTAGTGTTCTCTTCAATCAATACGACATCACCTACCTTTAGTTCAGGATGTGTTTCCGGGCTTTTCACTGAATGAGCAGTTAGCAAATCTAATAAGTATTGTTTTTTCCATCTATGCCACAGTTGTTTTAAGAGTAACTGTTGGTATTTCTTTCTTTTTAAAAGAGATGATTTTGTAGAAGCATTTTCTAAGATCTCCGCAAACGTAACACAGGATATGTTGGTTGATTTTGTCCAAAGTTTAAAAAATGCATAGGAGTGAGAGGTCTTGGTTCATCATTTTCTTCATACACGTAGCTCAGTGGTCTTAGATGGAGAACAGCTTCTATTTCAGTAAGTATATATGTCATTTCTTCAAAACTTAATAGGGCCTTCCCAAGAATTTTATGCAGGCTTTCTTTGACGGATCTCACCAAACGTTCATAAAATCCTCCCCACCATGGGGATCTTTCGATGATATTTTTCCAAATAATCCTTTCCTTGGCGATGAAGTTCTGAACCATGCTTTGGGATAAGATACTGGATAAATTTTCAATTTCTTTTTTGCTTTTCAGGAATGTTTCGGCATTATCACTGTGTATTACTTTACAACTTCCTCTTCTTGCGAGGAATCTTCGGAAGGCAAGTAGAAACGAGTAAGTAGTCACACCAGACACCAGTTCCAAGTGAAGTGCTTGGTAACTCCGCAAGTAAATAAAACGATATAGGATTTTTGCTGCTCTCCGAAGTTATTGACGTAGAGAGGTCCAGCGAAATCCAAGTTGCAGATTGAAAAGGCTGGTGTTTGGTTGATACGATCACTAGGTAATGGTGACGTGAGCTGATCAATAGGTTTGGCTAAATATTTTCTACAAATAAAGCAATTTCTTATAACCTTTTTAACTAATTGGCGTCCTTTGGGGATCCAGTAATTTGATCTAACTTGTGCTAAAGTACTGGCTCTTATTCCATGCATCACTTTATTTTGTTCTCTGCGTACTATCAATGTAGTCAACCAGGATTTTTGGGGTAATATCAAAGGATGCTTTTCATCAATGGACAAATTACAAAATTCTAGCCTTCCTCCCAATCTTATAAGTCCATTTTCATCTAAATAAGGCATGTAATTATATAAAGGGGATTCCTTTTCTATTTTATTATCTTTTAAGTTCTTCAGGGAAGAATGTTTCTTGTTCAACTTGTATCTAAAATCTTTCAGCTTCTGATAACTCTTCACTTGTTAGGGGACCATGTAATACACTGGATTTTTTCAACATCTTAATAAATCGTTTCTGCCACGCGGTAATTCTTAATACTTTTTCTAAGTTGCTGTATTTAGAGATGTCAAATAGACTTTTTCGTTCTTCTATAATACATTCATGCTGAACAATATCGTTAGATTTTCTATATTCTAAATCAGGTGAATTAGGGCTATCTTCGTTCTTAGATTCGGGTCAAAATTCTGGAAGAAGTCTTAGCCATTCTGGACCTTGTAACCAAGAGGTGTCAGTTCATAATCTGGAAATTTTCACTCCTCTAGATACAATGTCAGCAGGATTTTGAATTCCAGGACAATGATGCCAATTTGATGGGGAAGGCAATTTCTGAATTTCTTGAATTCTATTTTTGATGAATGGCTTAAATCTTTCAGGTTGCCCTCGAACCCAAAAATATGTTATTTTCGAATCTGTCCAAAAGAGGCAAGGGATATAGAGTTTTAGAGCTTTCAAAATATTGCTGCTTAATCTAGCTGACAGTAAAGCACCCATTAATTCCAATCTTGGGAGTGTCAAAGTTTTCAAAGGAGCTATTCTGTTCTTAGAAGCAACAAATGATGTTAGAATTTCTTTATTAGATGATGTCACACGGAGATAAGCTACTGTTCCATATGCCTTTGTGCTGGAATCAGAAGAAAGGTGAAGTTCGAGTGTTTTAAAATTATTCACTAAAGGGTCAGAAAAGTAACAGCGTGGTACTGAGAAGTCAGTTAATTGGGGAACCTCTTCACACCAATCAGCCCAAAGGGAAATTATGTCTTCAGGAAGGCTTTCATCCCACTCTACGCCCAGAAGCCATACTTTCTGCATCAAGTGCTTTATCCTGAGAGTAAAAGGTCCCAAAAATCCAATGGGATCGAAGATTCTGCCTAAAACTTGCAAGATAAATCTCTTTGTATCAATTCTTTTAGAGACAAAGTCGATTAACCCTTTAACATCAAAGTATAGAAAATCTTCTCTACTATTCCAAGCTATGCCCAAAACTTTGAAGGGCAAATTATCTTTCTCAAAAGTTTCAAAATGAGGATTTTCATCCGAAATTACTCCTTTATCTTGCCATGCCTTATGCAAGGATTTCAAATTAGTTTGCCATTTCTGTAGAGATATACTGGCATCTTCAAAAATTTTAGTCGCTTCTAAAGTAATTGTTAAAGCTTGATTTACAATAAGTTGGCTTCCTATAATATCGTCCACATAAATAATTTCATTCAAAAAGTTAACTGTATCTGTATACTTTTCCAAATATTTCTTTAAATGATGCTTTATAGTTGCGCTCAGTAAAAAAGGACTACTACTAATACCGAATAAAACTCTGGTAAACCGATATACAGAAGGAAGCTGAGACTCATCGAAGGGGTCGTTCGAAAACAAGAATTTTGTTACGTCCCTATCCTCCTCATTCAACATTATTTGTAAAAATGCTTGCTTCATGTCGACAGTGAAAGCGACCGCATTTAGTCTAAATCTCATAAGGATATCAAAAATTTCAGGATAAAGGTTTGGTCCTATATGTAGACAACTATTCAGAGAAGGGGAATTTGCTTCATGTGACGAAGCATCATAAACAATACGTAGTTGGCTGGAAGGGCGATCTTTTCGAATTACTTCTCTGTGAGGAAGATAAAAAGTAACGTTGTTTGAGTCACTATCAGAAGAATCTAGGACTAACTCTATAATACCCTGTTTCAAATAATTCTGTAATACATCTCGATATTCAAGGAACAAATGGGGATTTTTCTGAAATCGCTTTCTGAGCCGCGTAAATCTCTTCTCAGCAATTTCCCTATTATCTTTTAATTCACGTGCTTCTAACTTCCACGGTAATCCTACTTTATACCGTTTAGCTTTTTCATCGTATTTAATATTTGATTCGAAGTTCTTCATTATTTGATTTTCAGAGACATCAGATTTATTTTTAGAGTCGATTAAACCGGAGACTTCAAGATCCCAAAATTTCTTTAGTTGATCCGAAACCAAATTTTCTTGAACTATTACACTTAGAGCAAGTGATGATTGATTTTCGCTATTTCGACCTTGAAGACACCAGCCGAAGATGGTTTCAACCGCAACTAACTTCTTACTCATATGTTTAATTTTTCCACACAGTAATAGTCTGCTCCGATTAGTATTGTAATGAGCTCTTGACAATCTGGTGAGCCAGCGAGGACTAAATTTTCTAATTGAACTGCTTGTGGAATATTGTATAATTCAGGAGGGGGGATATTTGCCGCCGAAATTTGATCAGTAACCAAAGCATCTATGTCTAATTTCAAATTTGGCAAATCCTTATTTTTAAGAGTTAATTTAACTACATCATAGTCTTTTTCTAAGGGAGTTTTATTCCCAAAAGTATACACTGACAGCTTTTCTTTTCTAATGGCTGGGAGTCCTAAACAGTTAGACAGTTTTTTTGTTATAAAGCTTCTCATTGATCCACAATCATATAACAAACGCGAAAATATTTCTTTGGAATTATGTTCTAATTTTACCGTACATGTTTGCAAGAAAATTTTATTTTGTTTATTGTAAGAAATTGTTGAGACGACTGTTTCTTGAGAATCTATTCCCTTCCCTTCAGACTCAGTATATGCTTATTTTCATTAATTAATTTAGATTTGAAACAAATTGTTTCGTTATGTCTACTATTGCAAATTCTGCAAGTCATATTTGATAAACAATTTTTTATACAGTGTTTTGGTCGCAGACACAAAAAACATTTCCCCTGATTCTTCAAAATTTCTTTTTTCTTTTCAATGCTAATTTTATTACACTTTTCTGCCAGATGATCTAGATTACAAAAAAAGCAATATTGCAGATCTCTTTCGTTTACCGATGTCATAAATTCACATGTAGATGTGCGACCTTGAATTTTGTTCTGTCTATTGCACGAAATGTTTTGATACTCGCCATACCCGGTTCGTATGAGCTTAGAGTTATGAGTAAGAAGAATTTTCCTCTCCCCCGGGCTGCTTAGCAGATGGGCGAATTCACGACATTGAATTTCTAATTTTAAAAATTGCAACAATTCCATTACATCGAATGTACTTCCCTCTTTTTTTCTAATTGTTTTCTGTTAAAATCTATGACCAGATCTTCTGGTAGTAATTTAAGAAGAATTGGCTGCAGTAAATGACCGTACATTCCAGATGTTACGTTAAGTGATTCTAAACTTTTAATTTGTTTTTTACAAATATCGTATAACTTCCTTAATCCAATAACGTTATTTGAATCCTTTACAGGATAAAGATTGAGTAATTTCGACATATGCGCGTTAACTACAATTTCTTCTCTTCCAAAACTTTCCTTTAATAATATCAAAGCATTGTCATAATTATCATCAGATAAAGCGAAACCATTTACTACATTACCGGCAACTCCTCCTAGTAATGACTTTAAATACGAAAATTTATCTACTTTTGTTAATGTTTCATTTCTGTCTACGGAGTTTTGAAATTTATTCCAGAATTCTAACCATATAGACATGGATCACCGAAATATTTATCGATTTGTAATTTGGGTAGACGAACAGAATTAACATTTCTGTTAGAATTTACAGAAAATCCATTAATCAAATTGTTAAGCGAATCATTTTGAACATTCAATGTTGTTTGCGATAATACACTAGAATCATTTTTAGATAGATTCTTAATTTGAATTTTAATTTTAGAACACAACACAGAAAATTTTCTCATTATAGCCGAATGCAGATTGTATTTCTGCATCAAATTCTTTTTCTACTTCAATAATATTTTGGAATTTTTTTATCAAGTTCACTTAATTCTTTTAAATTTTCATTTAAATAATCATTATGATAATGTTAAGTATCAACAGATTGAGAATCAAGTTCAGTTTTTAATTTATTCATAATTTTAGTTACTGCTGTACGAATGACAGCTCTAGTTTTCTTCAATTTCTTTTTCTCGTCCATTTTTTATTAAATATAGTTACTAGATATAAAAATATCAATGTTCTATATAAATTGTAAAAAGTATTTCTCTTACCGTTAGCCGGCTTCACTCTTTTAAGCGTTATTCCAATGTTTTCGTTAATTCACAAAACCACATACTACGATTTCATATCGTTCGATAAATTTCAAAATTCAATTTTCTAATTTTTATAAATATATAATCAATCCATTGGTGACCGATGCACCATGGAACGAAATCATAATCAAATTTCTATTCAAATAGAGAGAGACATTGTCACACAACCTCTCCCTTCAAATTCTAGCTTTATTCTGCTTAATAAAAAATAGTGATTACACTGATCAGCAATAAATTACAAGCGATGCGCTGGCTGGCGCCAATGTAGACAAAATAAAAGGAATGTTTTGCTTCACTCTATTTGAATAGATATTGATTATGGTTTCGTTTCAACTATGTGGGGGATGTTTTGAGATTTTAAAGATTGTTACATTTGATGATGGGCTGTCAGTGCAACTGAGAGAGAGAGAAATTGAAGAAATTGTCGATTAGTCGGAGCCAATTAACAACGATTCTGATGTAGAAATTGATAACGAAACTTCCATCAAAATTTTCACATTTCCTAATGCTTTTCATTGTTTGGTAACTGAAAACATACCTTTTGCAGCCGGATGTAAAAGACGCAGTATTTTTTTCTGTGCATAATGTTGAAAAATAATTCTTTCGAATCAGGAATCAAAAAGTTTGTCTAACATCTACTAGTGATTATTTTAAATTTTTCAACTAACTGGCGCGTAATAATTCACTAATACTGTTTTTAGCTGCTGAATAAGAAGTGTGTAATTTCTAACCATGGATATTTTCTGTGTTATTGTTTTTATATAATTTAAAAATTGTAGTGTAAAAAACTTGTATTTTGTTTGAACCCTGATGTAAAGAATAACCCCGAATTAACGAACAAGAAGTTCGGGCCCAATGAATTCGTTAAGTCGGTATCCGACTATATTTCCTTTCTAACTTCAGAGATATCTTTAAGTAGAAAATTTAATTTTCATCACACGGTTATTTCATAAGATGATGATCGCAAATCAACCAATCAATCAGCAGATGGATTCCCCAGAGGATGATTGAAAGCGCGTGAGAACCCTTTACGATTTCAGAACTTTAGATATGTAAGAATCTGTCACAACACATAGAAATTTTTTTCTTCATATATTATAAACTTTAAAATACGTGAATTCAGAGTACGAGATTAAAGATATGATTTAATTGAAAATTAAGCTCTAATATCCTTGCAATTATGTATTGCATCAAGCAACAGAAATGTTGATTATTTTTATGAATATTATGGTTGGTATAAATAACACATGTCCTTGGAAAATTCATAGCTAGCAATTTATAGTTAGAGAAAGTTTTATTTCACATAACTTTTAACATGGGAACGAGAGCAATGCGGATCTTTCAAAAAACTATATTGTATTCATCTATGAGAGATGGTTTTCCCTCTAGAATAGTGATTCTCAACCACTGTGCCACGGCACTTTTGTGTGCCAACAAATTCTTAAAACCAGAACCAAGTTATTTGGCCGTTTTGTGGAAATAAACTAAGAGTATTCGTGGTAAACTTAGCTTATCCTTTCTTGGATACATGGATGCACATCACGGAAGTCAAGCTTACCAGATCGTGAGCTTCCGCCCAATGAGGAGTTAGCTCCACCCAATCCGAAATTCAACTACTTTATTCGAATTAAATTATTAAAAATGTTTAAAATAATTGTTGTAGCCGTTTAAAATAGTAGAATTAGAAACGAATATATAATAAATACAGATATATATATGTATATATATATATATATATATCTAATTTAAGAGAAAGTTCGGATTTTCAGCATTAACAAATATAAAAATGAAAGAAAGATCAAGTTTTTTAGTTGTAAATGACGAAATGAAAGAGGTATTATTATTTTTACAACCAAATATAAATGAAATTATTAAAATTCCTTCATCAAGCTTGAATTTCGCTTTAAATGTATTCTTATAATTAATTACTCAATAAACACTTTTTTTGTCTTTGTTGTGCATATCATTTTATTTAACATTGAAAATTATTATCATAAACTATTTTACATAATGTATTATAAATAAGTTAACCTCTTTTAAACTTATTTTATTGTTAGTCTGCCAAACATTTTTAGAAGTGTACCGCAACAACAACAACAACAAAAGGTCGAGAATCACTGCTCTGGAATATAGGATACTCTCTAAATTGTTCTCCGAAATTACTATTGATTTTACAGATAGTTTGCGACAGGAAACAAATACCTTTTCAATTTGCTTATAATAAGTACTGCTTGTTTCAAAGTGAATGGTGGATTTTCATAGCAAATTAAATAGTTGATTTTTGAATTGTTCTATATTAAAACAGTACTTTAATTAATTACGACTGAAAATATATTTTAAATACAAAATTTATGCTTTTGCATAATATTTATAGCATTTTTTATGACGACAAATTATTCAGTTTATCTTAACCCAATATTTTCACAAACGTTTTAACCCCTTACCTACCGATAGTACTTATAAGTGTCACTTTAAAATGACATATAATAATCATTTTTACGAATACTCTTACGATACTTAGCAGGAATATTCTTTTAAATCCACTCTTCTAAGATATATGGCAGCACGCGTTCCATGATGAGTATTTTAGCGGGGGAAGGCGAATAGTTTTATAGCAGAAATTGCTTTTTCAGTGGAATGCGAAGATTGTCATTTTTGTTCTGAAAAACAAATTAATGTCAAAAGGTAAGTGTCTTTTTTTTTCTTTTTTTTATGTTAATTAAGACCTTAGAAAACGATTCGACTATTTATTTTAAGTGAACAATGCATATCATTAATTTTACAGTTGATTAACTTTATGGCACTTATAAGTACTGATCTCACACTGGGATTTAGAGCAAGAACTGGGTTTTTTTTTTGTTCTTGTACCTTATTGTTGCCTAGTAGCGTCATCACAATAGTGCAATGGAGTTATGCCTTTTTTGTTATTTCTTTTTGCTTAAATTATTTATTTTGCTTTTTTATTCTTTTATTTTAACATTTTAAAAATATTTTAAATTTTGAATCTGAGTTTTTTTTTCTTTTTTTTTACCACACAATAAAATGAAATATCTATAATTTATTCAAAAATTAGCAAACAGTTTAATTTCCTGATTTGTAACTGAGATTTAACCAAAATAGGAGATTTTCAAGGTGCTATTATTATTATTTTTCTTTTCTAAGAGTGTCTAGAAAAAAAAGCTCTCTTCAAGAGGCTTTGGATTTATTACAAAACCTACCATCAGAAAGCAGTGAATCACTAACAGATAATTCTTCAGATGAAGAAGTCCCAACAAATAATCTGTTGGAATTTTCATTAGATTCTTAAAAATACGAACAAGAGACAAAACAAGACTCAAGATGCTGTAGTTAATAGTCAGAAAATACAATTTTTCTTACCCCAGGATGCAGTGCTTTAGAAAACATTCAATCGAAACTTCACACAAAATGCATAAAGTGGAATTAATATTTATGCATTAATGGAAAGAAAAACTGTTTCTTTGAATATCATCAAGTTACTAGTGTTCTTTGATTATTTTGCATTCTTAAGGTTTAAAACCCGTTAAAAAAGCCATTCGGTCTTTTTGTATTATGATAATATTTTAGACCTTTGTGTATACTGATAGTACTTTAAAGAACCAATTTAATTAATTAGAGCTCTACCAGATTAAATGTCCCTGAGTATTTTATTTATGTATATCCCTTAATTTTCAATCAATTGATTAAAAAAAATATTGCATGAAAAAATTGCAGTAAATCACAATGCGGTGGATAAAGGGTTAAAGGGAGAATTATCCAAAATATATCTTTACACCAAAAGGAAGGGAAAATGTCTAATAAAGGTTAGATCCGGAGATGAATGCTAAATTAAAATTTAACGCACAAGTACTGAAGACAAATATCTATGCTGATTTTCTCTGTTAAATTGTCTGAGCTAAAATAGACTTGTTTTCTTTTCTAGGATTACGTTCGATTAGTTATTCAAAATGGAGAATTTTAATCTGTTGGATGTTTTTGAGGGCCTAACCACCGCTCGAAAAAAATTAAGGGAAAGCTTAGATGTTATAAAATGTCACAGCAAAATATATGAACTTCTCGACTGGTCTGCAGAGGACCTATCCGAGCTTTTTGATGACACATTTTCTCCTGATCTAATCTGTTCACTATTGCATGATCACTTTTTTGAAGCAGACTACTTTTTTAGTATGATTGAGAGAGCAACTGATAAACTTAAAGGATTCGTAGATCATCCTGATCTGCGTCCAAGTGCTCTATATGAGCTTAGCAACTTGAAAGCGAATTATGAAGTAGTACAAGATGACCTTTCTTTATATCTTTCGCTTATAAATATTAGGTACAAGTTGTATATCATTACTGGCATCTAATTTTTTTAAATTTTAAAATAAGATTATATTATTTGTTTAATCGTATTATGATAACTGAGTAACCATATTTATATTTCTGAGACGCTACCGAAGTATTATCAACCTTTGTAGCTTCATATATTTCAATTATTCTTTAAATCTTTTGTACACTTTTCAATTGTGCTTTGAGTTTTGGCAAACTAAATAAAAATGGATTGGTGGGACACAAGACTTTTTTTAATTCAAAAATATGCAAATACTTTAATATTTTTTAATATTAGTAATTTAAAACTTACTCTTATAATGATAAATATGTATTTGAGGAAGGGTTTAAGATTAAAAAAAAAGTTATTAATGTGGAGTTTATTCTAGGAAAATAAAATTCAAAGTTTAAAAATTTCGAATTGAATTCTCTGTTCAAAAATTACTTCAGCTATATTTAAAGGTTAAAATCATTTTTACTTCAACCATTCTCATATTTGAGTAACTTAAAAAACGCATAGGTAATCCTTTAAAATGTTTTAAACATAGTTCTGATAGTTTTCAATAATATATTTTATTTTTACTTAAAATTTTAGAAATTTCAAACTGATAGCTAGAACTATACCGGTTGATTCAAAAATAATGTGACCTTTTTCAAAGCATCATAATTTTTTATTGAATAAATTATTTACATGAAATTTTCAGTGTGGCTTCCTTTAGCCTACAACACTAATTAAAGTTTAGCCAAGCTAAAAGATCTTTCTCGAACAGTTTTGGGAAAATTTTTCTAACTTCCTCTATGACTGCTTTTGAAGCCCTTTTGAAGTGTTATTACTTTTTATCTATTTAATTGTTTTTTTAAGTATCCTCATCAAAATAGTCGCTAAGAGCATAGTCGGGGTAATTTATTTTTTAAAAAATTTTCAGCCATTTTATAGTAGATTTTGCAGTATGATACGGTGCAGAATCTTAGTGAAAAAAAACATTCCCCGAATGTAAAATCGCTTACTTTCTTTGATCATGTGATTCCAAACTTATCCGTGTTTGTATATATATACCTTTGCATAACATTAAATACAGAGGCCAGGAGAGTTTTCTTCGTTTTTCTACGGTCTTTGAAGACATTTGAAGACTGGTTTATTCACCTTTTTACTGCCAATTTACTTTATTTGACGACAAATTGTCGATTGCGATACCTGTAGTTTTTTTGCCAAAGCTCTTTCAAGAAGAAGATTTCCTACAGTGATATTTCTTTTCAACTTTTTTTTCCATGAAGGACTTATTTTCGTTCACATTTTTTTCCTGGAGATTTTGATTGCGAGACAAATTCTATTTTTTTTCGTTTAGACAGTAATACATTAGAAAACCATCTTTTTTGATTTTTAAAAGGTTTACTTATAACAAAATTTGAACAATTATCCTTCAAAAACTTTAAAATTACGTTCCAGGTTTGAGGATCTAATTTCGGTACTATAATTTACTCCCACTCATAAAAATGTCTGTATTAGTTATTAAAATGTTTCATTTTTAAAATAAAACCAGTAAGTAGTAAGATGATAGAAACTCACCATAAATAGTTATATGCTTTTAAATTTGGTCACACTAATTTTGAAACAACCGGTATATACTTTTTCCTTTTTTTATTCTTTATCTTTCTGGTTTTAAAAAATTTTGAAAAACTGCAGGGATCTTTCAATAATTACACCTGCACAGTAAACAGAAATTGTGCAAAGCAGTACGCCGTCATATGCTATTATTAATGAAAAAAAAAACCCAAGAGAAACTTTTGTGAAATCATTTATTTAGGGTCTTTAGAAATGAACACTCATGCAAAAGACCTTTATAGATTAATGTTCATGATATCTAACTCATGTGTAGCAATGTTTCAATAAAATAATTTGTTCGAGCCCTATTCTACTAAAGACCCGACTTGTAGAGATACTATTGCGTATACAATCTGTCAGGACTTGAAAGGCCTCGTGTTGGAGTGGTGTGGCTAGAGTAGCGTTGAGAGTACTTAGTCATCTGACCTTAGCTCTAAATTTCGAGGCGTACGGGCTGTATTTAGTAGATTTATGAATCGTTCTTGTTAGGCAGTTGAAAAATTTTCAGTAAATGAACAATGACTGGAATTAAATTCTTGTGGCTAATGATGTGGCATGTGGCCAAATTCTTGTGCCATTCGAGCTTGTGACCAATGATATTTTACAAAATTAATGATTGAAATCATAAACACATTTTCTGCAATGTATTAAATGTTCACTTAAATTAATAATTTTTTCTTAACATCCATTCTCATGTAAGTGAAAAAAGGAGCCCTAAATCGAAGTGACACAATGATATAAAAAAAGTTTGCTGCAAGTAAAGATAAAATTCTAAAATATATCTATAGAGTTTTTAACTCTATTACAGCAAAAGAAAATCTATTAAAGGCATATCGAACGGCAGCAGTGCTGAATATTTCATAAAATAAAACGGAGGTTTACGAAAAAGTACTTTATAAAAGGAGTTTGAGGATGTAGTGTGTTTTTCACAAGAGGCAAACAATTGTTTAATTTCTGAATAACTTCAAATTTGTTTTTAAATTTCAAAGGAATTTCTTAGGAAATTTAAATTACATTACATTTTAAAAAAATTTTAAATGAAAAAAATATAGAAAAAATTCTTTTCTAATGATATATATATATATTTCAAATATGGTTCTCATTTTAAAATCAATACATTTTTCTTTACACTAACAAGTGGAGGGCATGACTAAGGAAATTCATTTGGGGACGAGATTTTGTGTATTCCTTTAAAATGTTCAACCCTCAATGTAATTCCGCCGAATGGCCAGTTAATTCAGAGAAAATAGCGTTCGAGATTCATGCTTAGCTTTTATATAATTAAATTTTTATTATCTCCAGCGTCACAATGGTATAATTGGTAGAGTACCTGTGTACAATGCGACTGGCCAAGGTTCGAGTCGCGCGATGAGTTCTTTTGTGTTCTACTTTTTAAATTCGTTTAATTATTTTTACTATTACATAAATTTGTTTAAAAAAGGCTGATTAAATGTTAAATGATATTTTAGATAATTATTTTGTATTCTAAAAAGTAAAATAATTACTGTAATTATATAAATCTTAATATTATATTTTATAAATATAATTAAAGATAAACAATATTTATTATAAAAATATCTTTATATATATAAATCTTCTGCGCGTGTGCATGTGACTTAACTCCTCCTAAGCGGCGGAACCGATTTTGATGAAACTTTTTGTTTCAGTTTCAGTGGATTCGAGAATGGTTTAGATTCACAATTCGATCCAATATCGCATTTAGTTAAAAAGATATTAATTGAAAACCTTAAAACGCATAATTGTTTTACCCCAATGTGCTATTTATTCTGCTAATGTGTGGCAAGAAAAGCCACGATACGGTATATCTTTATATATATAAATCTTCTGTGCGTTTGTATGTGACTAAAACTCCTCCTAAGCCACTGGACCAATTTTGATGAAATTTTTTGTATCTGTTCCAGTGGACTCGAGAATGGTTTAGATTTACAAATCGGTCCAATGGAAAATGTTCATTTAATTAATTTTTTGCTTATAAATTGTTGTTGATCTAGGAATGTTTTACATTGGATCCGGCAGACGGCGCTACGATCGCAGTATCGAATATTCAAAAATCTGTTATTATAATTCCAGTTTGCACCTACAGTTGGTGCTGCGATCAAATT
>BMAV01008947.1:96885-107781 GCA_019973955.1 Trichonephila inaurata madagascariensis
TGCAAATTTAATGTGCAATTAAAGTGAGTATTTTACATGATTTTCTATTAAATTTACACTTGCGTTGATCAACAATTATCCTGACCTACAAATCTATTTGTGTAGCTAATTGATTACACACGTTATTAAACTTTTTTTTGCTTAAAATTATTTCCCATCGGAAATCTGTACTTATAAAAGAAAGAGTTTGTGTGTGTGTTTCACTTCTATGCAACCCAGAAGTACAAAACTTGGCACATAATTACTATGGATCCTAATGATGTGCACTACGAAGAGTTTTTTTTCGAAATTCGCTTTAGATTGTTTTTAAAATTAAATTTTTGAGCAATTTTCCCCTTCTTTTTCCTCGTGGAAAATTTTAAGGTGAAGATGTACTTTTACGGTGGATCCCAATGATTCCTTCAGATTCACCTATACCATTTTAAAGTTTACAATTTCCAATTCGCTTTTCATTTGCTATGACTATTAATAAGTCACAAGGTCAAACAATGAAGATTTGTGGCTTAAATTGAGAACATCCGTGCTTTTCTCACTTTCAAAATTAGATGTTGCATGTTCCAGAGTTGGAAAACATCGAATTTATTTGTTTATACCCCTGAAGGGTTAACGAAAAATATTGTACATCCAATGGCATACGAGAAATTAAGTTTTTTTGTACAATTTAATAAATATACACGCTATATAAAATAGTTTGAGTCTCAGCTTCTCCACCTTTAATGAAAACAAGTTTTAAGTTTTTATTCACGCAGTCTCTACAGTTAACTTGGCTCATAGTATACACATACTCAAACGCTATCGATTGATCGAATTGTGATAACCATATATGTAATGACGTTAATATTGTAATAACGTTTTAATACAAATTTTCAACAAAACGTTCCAGATTGTTAAAGCTTATTCATAAAAATTTGGTCTTTTTGAATTTAAGATGTTTGTACAGGACAACGTCTGTCGGGTCCGCTAGTACTATAATATATATTAAATGATATTTTATATAAGAATTAGTTACAAGTAGTTTTATAATATGAAATATAATATATTATACATAAAATATTATATAAAAAAATTATAATAATATATAAAATATATTATAAGAGTTATTTTTTTTATAAAAATATTATTTTATAATTAATATAATAAAAATAATATATACCTTATATTACATATTATTATTTTAATTATTTTATAGTTATATAAAATATTTAATAAATCTTTTTTAATTAAATTTAAGTGAAAGTAAAAATAATTAAATGAATTTAAAAATTAAAACACACAAAAAAAAACCGTTCGCGCAATTTGAACATTGGCCAATCTCGTGGTAAATAGGTACAGGTACCATTCCGTCGTTGGAGGTATTTAAAACTTAATTGTATAAAAGCTAAGCATGAATTTCGAAGGCTATTTTCTCCGAATTGACTAGCCATTCAACGCTAATGCATTGGGGTTGTGGAGCCTCCCTTAGCGAATATAATTCGGGAAGGAGTGTTCTACTTCGAACATACTTCTATTAAAGCATTTTAGATTAACGATAAACATTTAAGAAATATCTCCTTCTGTAGGAAATATGTACTACACTCAACTACTTTGAAAGTTCCTAAAGTATATTCAAATTATGTAATTATTTATTTATCTTCTCTTTCTTAAAAGGGAATTTACAATATTTTAGGGATGAATGGAGTGTTGTCCATTTTTAATCCAAAATTTGAGGCTGATTGTCAGAGTATACTGAAAAATAAAAACATGATCTTTGCTTTTTCGAAACGTAATTGTTTATTTTCGTACATTTATATTTTTTTATTAAATTTTTTGAAACGTAAGAGAGAAGTATGAAAGTGTTATTGGCATTGAACTCCCTTGTCACGTTCAAGTTGTGTATTAATGGATAGCTTGTGAAATTATTGGGGAATATAAATAATGATCCATTAGAGGCCCCATCTCTTTTGGAAAAATAGAATAGAAATTGGAAAAACTTCAATTGAAAAATATAAACAAACATCTCCCTTTTTAGATAAAAAAAATGGGAGAGAGATATTAAAAAGCTATGGTAAAAAGTGAAATAATAACTAAAAAAAGAAGCTTTTATAAATAAAGCAGGATATTTCTTAAATTGTATTTTTTTAGAAATGTGTTCATGTGAAATTTGTTCATTAAGGCTTTTTTTAAATTTTTTTTTATTATTTCAGTTCTTATTCATCATATGTTTTCCATAAAAATATAATATTTCAATATAATGTGGAGAAAAAGAACTTCAAAATTTGTGCAATTGTAGAAAATTTTTTTTTAACATTTTCCTTGAGTTTTCTTATGCAATTAATACTCTCTAAAAAGGAATCATTTATAAAATATATCATTTGAAATAATTTGAAAATGCAATTATTCCTACAAAAATATGTAGCTAATATTTTAAGGAGATATTTTATGTTATTTAAGCTTATAATAATTATTTTTTTAGAATTACAAACTTAACAGGGTTTTATCGCATTCAAAATGCTTCTCCTTCCATTAATATTGAACAATCACTTCGCTTTTTTTCCCTGCATTTTATGCATAATGCATGTAACAAAATTAGGCATTCAGTTTGTGCTGTAAACTTAATACTTTTTTTTTTAAAAAAAAAATTTAATGTATGAGATTTTGGTATTTTCGTTGAATTTTATCATGCATATCTACATTTTATTTTTTTTCTCTAACATCAATTAAGTTATTGTGAAATCGATTCATAAATTTGTTTAAGACATTCTTAGGAAAGTTACAAAATGTTTCAGGTCAAATATTTAGTAAATACAAAAGGAGTATTATTTTAAAATGCTCCATATATTTTTTAAAACTTTCAATTTTTCTAAATTGTGTGAATAATTTACACAAAATTTCATCTCGTATTATTTTCTTGAATAAAAACATTATATGTAATGCTAAAATAAAAGTTTTAAATACATAATAAAAAATAATTGTTCAAAATATACCAAGTTCCCTTAATAAGAAAGGCAATAATCTTGTTCAGTGCAACTTTAATTTTTCTTTACGTATTATGCATACATTTTTTTTAATGGAACTCTTATTATTTTTCTAGTATAACATTTGTATTTCTTAGGAATGCACGTCATTTATAAAATAGCCTTATTAGGACCTTTTCTCATACTTTGCCTAAATAGCATTTGGCATTCTATAGAATTCCTAGGCATTCTATACAATGTCTAGGCAAAGTATGTAATAATTCTCCTATTTCATACTTTGCCTAAAAACGTCAGGCATTCATAGAATGCCTGCATTTCATACTTTGCCAGTCACGTGTATATATATATATTTATATATATATATATATATTAATGGTTTAAATTATAATTCACATAAAGAATTTTTATACATGTTTACATAAATAGTGTTTTAAAAAAACAACAGTATAACAACAGTACAACCAATAAGAAACTTCGTACATATTAAATATGAAAAGTATTTAAAGTTTTACATAATTAAACTTTGAAAATTAAGTTTATTATTCACTCTATACCTTTGAGTTAGAAAAGTACTTTTTGTTCGAGCTTTGTGTGTGTGGGTGTAATCAATTAGCATCGTTTAATACAAAAAAACCCGAACATTTAATAAAACAATTTCTCTGTAGATTCATTTCAATTTGAATGTTGACTTTAAAGCCAGTAAAACGAGATCTATTGCCCATTATAAAAGTACGTAATAAAGTATATTAAAACCCTTACTAAATTTCAACTTTGAAAAAAAAAACAAATTGTAAACTCATTACTTTCTATTATTATCTTTTCCAAATTATGTCATTTTTTGTGTTCAAAAAGTATGCATTTCTTAAAATAAATCTGTTTTTTTGTAAATTGGTAATATTTTTTACATCATTCGAAATGAAAAATTAACGACACTGTCTTCAGTATTATTTTAAAATGTACCTACATGAAGTAGTACGTAATTCATTTTCCTTAGATGACACAGATTTTTTTAGCTATTTCTACGTAAATATCCAGATTATATTATTAGAAATTTATTAACATAACATGCATCTAAAGATGTAAGGATTTATTTCTCTTTCTCTCCTCCCGTCATAATAATTTAAGTTTAATTTTTCGTCTCCTGGAATAGTTATATTTCTAGATAAGGATATAGGGAAAATTATAAATAGACGTTTTCAAGTTCTACGACTTGATATGATGCACATCCGGAGACTTAAAGAACATATAAAGTATTTGATGTGAAGATAAATGCTTGCACGGAATTAGTTTTAAAATGAAAATTAATTCATGACAAGCATTCTTCTTTATTTCAAACTTTATTCTTCAACTGCATCATCAGGAATCTCAAAAGAAACAAGTTTTTCAAGAAGGAAATTTAAATACTCAAAAAGGTATTTTTTTTAAAAAATTTCATATGTTGTCTATACATAAACTTTTAAGTTAGAAATAAGATTTGCAAAACTTTTCAAAACTCTTTATCGCGCCTTCTAACTAATCCTCTTGTTGATTCCTTTGGGCCAGAATGGCATTTCAATCCAACCTTCTCAAGAAGAAAACGCGATATGCAGATTAGTGAATGAATATATATTGGAGCTTTTGCATTCGCGAGAGTAAGATGGCTGGAGGCCGGAGTAATATAGGAGATATATAAGAGTCATATAGAAGTCGCCTAGAAGCCGGAAAGTTGAATAGAAGCTGGATCAAGTCGTATAATAATATATATAGAAGATTAATATTAAAAGAATAGATACAAGAGGAAGACACAAAGCTTGGTTGCTGATCCCCGTGTGATATCGATAAGAGATTGATTGTTAATGTTTAATTATAGAAAGGACACTAGCTTGTTAAGGAATCTACTATAGATAAAGATTCGGATGTTAATTTATCATAAACATAGTGAGTAAGATTTCAGTCGCTATTTTAACTTAGTATTAATAATTACGTCGTATCATTCCTGATCTGATTTTCCTAGTAAGACTTGTGTTGCATTGATTAATATAAATTGAGACGAAAACAGATTTACTATGGAGAGTTCGAGTGGCCAATTATTTATTCCTACAAATCTAGGTCACGTGGATGAAGAGATGATATCCCAGGACAGGGGTATCACAGAGTTTTGAAGTGTTCATAAAAAACTATACATTCTGCAAATTTAATGTGCAATTAAAGTGAGTATTTTACATGATTTTCTATTAAATTTACACTTGCGTTGATCAACAATTATCCTGACCTACAAATCTATTTGTGTAGCTAATTGATTACACACGTTATTAAACTTTTTTTTGCTTAAAATTATTTCCCATCGGAAATCTGTACTTATAAAAGAAAGAGTTTGTGTGTGTGTTTCACTTCTATGCAACCCAGAAGTACAAAACTTGGCACATAATTACTATGGATCCTAATGATGTGCACTACGAAGAGTTTTTTTCGAAATTCGCTTTAGATTGTTTTTAAAATTAAATTTTGAGCAATTTTCCCTTCTTTTCCCTGTGGAAAATTTTAAGGTGAAGATGTACTTTACGGTGGATCCCAATGATTCCTTCAGATTCACCTATACCATTTTAAAGTTTACAATTTCCAATTCGCTTTTCATTTGCTATGACTATTAATAAGTCACAAGGTCAAACAATGAAGATTTGTGGCTTAAATTGAGAACATCCGTGCTTTTCTCACTTTCAAAATTAGATGTTGCATGTTCCAGAGTTGGAAAACATCGAATTTATTTGTTTACACCCCTGAAGGGTTAACGAAAAATATTGTACATCCAATGGCATACGAGAAATTAAGTTTTTTTGTACAATTTAATAAATATACACGCTATATAAAATAGTTTGAGTCTCAGCTTCTCCACCTTTAATGAAAACAAGTTTTAAGTTTTTATTCACGCAGTCTCTACAGTTAACTTGGCTCATAGTATACACATACTCAAACGCTATCGATTGATCGAATTGTGATAACCATATATGTAATGACGTTAATATTGTAATAACGTTTTAATACAAATTTTCAACAAAACGTTCCAGATTGTTAAAGCTTATTCATAAAAATTTGGTCTTTTTGAATTTAAGATGTTTGTACAGGACAACGTCTGTCGGGTCCGCTAGTACTATAATATATATTAAATGATATTTTATATAAGAATTAGTTACAAGTAGTTTTATAATATGAAATATAATATATTATACATAAAATATTATATAAAAAAATTATAATAATATATAAATATATTATAAGAGTTATTTTTTTTATAAAAATATTATTTTATAATTAATATAATAAAAATAATATATACCTTATATTACATATTATTATTTTAATTATTTTATAGTTATATAAAATATTTAATAAATCTTTTTTAATTAAATTTAAGTAAAAGTAAAAATAATTAAATGAATTTAAAAATTAAAACACACAAAAAAACCGTTCGCGCAATTTGAACATTGGCCAATCTCGTGGTAAATAGGTACAGGTACCATTCCGTCGTTGGAGGTATTTAAAACTTAATTGTATAAAAGCTAAGCATGAATTTCGAAGGCTATTTTCTCCGAATTGACTAGCCATTCAACGCTAATGCATTGGGGTTGTGGAGCCTCCCTTAGCGAATATAATTGGGGAAGGAGTGTTCTACTTCGAACATACTTCTATTAAAGCATTTTAGATTAACGATAAACATTTAAGAAATATCTCCTTCTGTAGGAAATATGTACTACACTCAACTACTTTGAAAGTTCCTAAAGTATATTCAAATTATGTAATTATTTATTTATCTTCTCTTTCTTAAAAGGGAATTTACAATATTTTAGGGATGAATGGAGTGTTGTCCATTTTTCATCCAAAATTTGAGGCTGATTGTCAGAGTATACTGAAAAATAAAAACATGATCTTTGCTTTTTCGAAACGTAATTGTTTATTTTCGTACCTTTATATTTTTTTATTAAATTTTTTGAAACGTAAGAGAGAAGTATGAAAGTGTTATTGGCATTGAACTCCCTTGTCACGTGCAAGTTGTGTATTAATGGATAGCTTGTGAAATTATTGGGGAATATAAATAATGATCCATTAGAGGCCCCATCTCTTTTGGAAAAATAGAATTAGAAATTGGAAAAACTTCAATTGAAAAATATAAACAAACATCTCCCTTTTTAGATAAAAAAAAATGGGAGAGAGATATTAAAAAGCTATGGTAAAAAGTGAAATAATAACTAAAAAAAGAAGCTTTTATAAATAAAGCAGGATATTTCTTAAATTGTATTTTTTTAGAAATGTGTTCATGTGAAATTTGTTCATTAAGGCTTTTTTTAAAATTTTTTTTATTATTTCAGTTCTTATTCATCATATGTTTTCCATAAAAATATAATATTTCAATATAATGTGGAGAAAAAGAACTTCAAAATTTGTGCAATTGTAGAAAATTTTTTTTTAACATTTTCCTTGAGTTTTCTTATGCAATTAATACTCTCTAAAAAGGAATCATTTATAAAATATATCATTTGAAATAATTTGAAAATGCAATTATTCCTACAAAAATATGTAGCTAATATTTTAAGGAGATATTTTATGTTATTTAAGCTTATAATAATTATTTTTTTAGAATTACAAACTTAACAGTGGTTTATCTCTATCGCATTCAAAATGCTTCTCCTTCCATTAATATTAACAATCACTTCGCTTTTTCCTGCATTTTATGCATAATGCATGTAACAAAATTAGGCATTCAGTTTGTGCTGTAAACTTAATACTTTTTTTTTAAAAAAAAAAAATTTAATGTATGAGATTTTGGTATTTTCGTTGAATTTTATCATGCATATCTACATTTTATTTTTTTTCTCTAACATCAATTAAGTTATTGTGAAATCGATTCATAAATTTGTTTAAGACATTCTTAGGAAAGTTACAAAATGTTTCAGGTCAAATATTTAGTAAATACAAAAGGAGTATTATTTTAAAATGCTCCATATATTTTTTAAAACTTTCAATTTTTCTAAATTGTGTGAATAATTTACACAAAATTTCATCTCGTATTATTTTCTTGAATAAAAACATTATATGTAATGCTAAAATAAAAGTTTTAAATACATAATAAAAAATAATTGTTCAAAATATACCAAGTTCCCTTAATAAGAAAGACAATAATCTTGTTCAGTACAACTTTCATTTTTCTTTACGTATTATGCATACATTTTTTTTAATGGAACTCTTATTATTTTTCTAGTATAACATTTGTATTTCTTAGGAATGCACGTCATTTATAAAATAGCCTTATTAGGACCTTTTCTCATACTTTGCCTAAATAGCATTTGGCATTCTATAGAATTCCTAGGCATTCTATACAATGTCTAGGCAAAGTATGTAATAATCTCCTATTTCATACTTTGTTTAAAACGTCAGGCATTCATAGAATGCCTGCATTTCATACTTTGAGTCACGTGTTTTATATATATATTTATATATATATATATATTAATGGTTTAAATTATAATTCACATAAAGAATTTTTATACATGTTTACATAAATAGTGTTTTAAAAAAAAACAGTATAACAACAGTACAACCAATAAGAAACTTCGTACATAGGAAATATGAAAAGTATTTAAAGTTTTACATAATTAAACTTTGAAATTTAAGTTTATTATTCACTCTATACCTTTTGAGTTAGAAAAGTACTTTTGTTCGAGCTTTGTGTGTGTGGGTGTAATCAATTAGCATCGTTTAATACAAAAAAACCCGAACATTTAATAAAACAATTTCTCTGTAGATTCATTTCAATTTGAATGTTGACTTTAAAGCCAGTAAAACGAGATCTATTGCCCATTATAAAAGTACGTAATAAAGTATATTAAAACCCTTACTAAATTTCAACTTCGAAAAAAAAAACAAATTGTAAACTCATTACTTTCTATTATTATCTTTTCCAAATTATGTCATTTTTTGTGTTCAAAAAGTATGCATTTCTTAAAATAAATCTGTTTTTTTGTAAATTGGTAATATTTTTTACATCATTCGAAATGAAAAATTAACGACACTGTCTTCAGTATTATTTTAAAATGTACCTACATGAAGTAGTACGTAATTCATTTTCCTTAGATGACACAGATTTTTTTAGCTATTTCTACGTAAATATCCAGATTATATTATTAGAAATTTATTAACATAACATGCATCTAAAGATGTAAGGATTTATTTCTCTTCTCTCTCCCGTCATAATAATTTAAGTTTAATTTTTCGTCTCCTGGGAAAAGTTATATTTCTAGATAAGGATATAGGAAAATTATAAATAGACGTTTTCAAGTTCTACGACTTGATATGATGCACATCCGAGACTTAAAGAACATATAAAGTATTTGATGTGAAGATAAATGCTTGCACGGAATTAGTTTTAAAATGAAAATTAATTCATGACAAGCATTCTTCTTTATTTCAAACTTTATTCTTCAACTGCATCATCAGGAATCTCAAAAGAAACAAGTTTTTCAAGAAGGAAATTTAAATACTCAAAAAGGTATTTTTTTTTTTTAAAATTTCATATGTTGTCTATACTTAAACTTTTAAGTTAGAAATAAGATTTGCAAAACTTTTCAAAACTCTTTATCGCGCCTTCTAACTAATCCTCTTGTTGATTCCTTTGGGCCAGAATGGCATTTCAATCCAACCTTCTCAAGAAGAAAACGCGATATGCAGATTAGTGAATGAATATATATTGGAGCTTTTGCATTCGCGAGAGTAAGATGGCTGGAGGCCGGAGTAATATAGGAGATATATAAGAGTCATATAGAAGTCGCCTAGAAGCCGGAAAGTTGAATAGAAGCTGGATCAAGTCGTATAATAATATATATAGAAGATTAATATTAAAAGAATAGATACAAGAGGAAGACACAAAGCTTGGTTGCTGATCCCCGTGTGATATCGATAAGAGATTGATTGTTAATGTTTAATTATAGAAAGGACACTAGCTTGTTAAGGAATCTACTATAGATAAAGATTCGGATGTTAATTTATCATAAACATAGTGAGTAAGATTTCAGTCGCTATTTTAACTTAGTATTAATAATTACGTCGTATCATTCCTGATCTGATTTTCCTAGTAAGACTTGTGTTGCATTGATTAATATAAATTGAGACGAAAACAGATTTACTATGGAGAGTTCGAGTGGCCAATTATTTATTCCTACAAATCTAGGTCACGTGGATGAAGAGATGATATCCCAGGACAGGGTATCACAGAGTTTTGAAGTGTTCATAAAAAACTATACATTCTGCAAATTTAATGTGCAATTAAAGTGAGTATTTTACATGATTTTCTATTAAATTTACACTTGCGTTGATCAACAATTATCCTGACCTACAAATCTATTTGTGTAGCTAATTGATTACACACGTTATTAAACTTTTTGCTTAAAATTATTCCCATCGGAAATCTGTACTTATAAAAGAAAGAGTTTTGTGTGTGTTTCACTTCTATGCAACCAGAAGTAAAAACTTGGCACATATTACTATGGATCCTAATGATGTGCACTACGAAGAGTTTTTTTCGAAATTCGCTTTAGATTGTTTTAAAATTAAATTTTTGAGCAATTTTCCCCTTCTTTTTCCTCGTGGAAAATTTTAAGTGAAGATGTACTTTTACGGTGGATCCCAATGATTCCTTCAGATTCACCTATACCATTTTAAAGTTTACAATTTCCAATTCGCTTTTCATTTGCTATGACTATTAATAAGTCACAAGGTCAAACAATGAAGATTTGTGGCTTAAATTGAGAACATCCGTGCTTTTTTCACTTTCAAAATTAGATGTTGCATGTTCCAGAGTTGGAAAACATCGAATTTAATTTTTTTACACCCTGAAGGTTAACGAAAAAATATTGTACATCCAATGGCATACGAAAATTGTTTTTTAAAATTTCACCTTTTAAAAAATTTTAAA
>BMAV01008948.1:13255-23950 GCA_019973955.1 Trichonephila inaurata madagascariensis
CGTAATTTTGAGCCTCGGTCAAGTGACGAGGACGACACATGAGTAGGCAACCCCCTTTCCTAGTTGCCACACCACAACAACAGGGAAACATTGAGCCTCTACAGATTTTATGTACATAGGCCTTCTCTACACGGTGGGAACCTGTTACATTCTGGCATCGAGATCGTGACAATAATCACAAGGTTACCGCAGCCACTTTTAAAAATGAAACAAAATTATAAAAAATTTTAAAAATAAAATTTAAAAACATACGTAAAAACACAGACAATTTAGAGTTTCAAAACATTTAATTAAACGTAGTATTTTGTATCTACTAGCATAAAATGAAGAGTAAAATAAATAAATAACAATAAAACATTTAAAACACTTTATACCAAGTTTGTTAATATATAGCTTTCATAATTATGTTTAGCAGAAAAAAGTATTTGATGACTTAATAAATGAGTTTTAAAGTTTTTTCTTCAAGATACTGTGGGATGAATAATTTCATCAAGAAACTCTGCAAATTTAAAAGTATATAGTTCAGAAGTATAAATTGTACACAAAATGGAAATCACTCATTTTCTTTGAAAAGAATGTTTACATCTTATAACTTATTTAGAAAATAAATATATACATAAAATCTTACTGTGTACATAAACAAATCTTATATACACAGATGTATATAAAAGTGTTTTACTAAAGGATTCAAGAGCTTTAATAAAGTTTTTCTTTTGTTGATACAATAATAATAATAAAAAATCATGTAGGATTATAAGGAATAAAAGAATTTCAAAAAGACGTTAGTTCTTGAGTTTTTTTTTTTTTAAATTTGTGTTAATTTGTTTTATAAAAAGTGCTAAAATTTTGATATGTTAATTTAAGATAAATATATTTATATCCCCAATGCACACTATTAATTTAATTGATTTCCTGTTCAGACAAGTAGTGCAAATAAGATATTTTACAGTCACCCTTCTCAATAAATCTGCTCTTCTAAGAGTCATAATGTTTCGGTTGTTAAGAATTCTAAATTTTTTTGGAATTACATGGATAATTCTGGATTTATTTTCATCACATTTACTATCTGGAGCAGAAATGAATTTTCTTATATTATTCACTAACTTATGTGATATCAACTATTTTTCGTAAACTGCTATTTTTTTGAAAAGCTATAAACGAAAAAAGAGAAAAGTAATGAAAAATGTTAAATAAAATACCATACTGCAAGTATATATTCACTTCCAAATTATATCTTTTAACTATTACATCGAAAAAAACTCAGTATGAAATAATCTTTTTGTTGAGTATAATTAATCAGCTATGAATCAATATAACAGAGGAAAATTCAGTAAAGTATTTGAATATTTTGAAAAACATGAGTGATTATCTCCTTTAGAAATTAAGATAATGAGCGAGATAAAACAAATAATATATTTAGAATAATAAGATACATGAAATTTCTGGATTAAATAAATAATTACTTTCCTTAGTACATCAAAAAATCAAAACTACGTGTAATTTGACATTTATGTCTTGTATTTGCAAAATTAATGTAATTTACCTTCGTATTTAAATGATAATAATAATTCTTTGCTTTGAAAGAAAAACCTAAGAAATGAACTTAATTGAGAAATGCATTAAGTTTTTTAAATCTGATTTTGATTCAATTTTTTTTTTACAAAGTGAATTCGAGAAATCGTCGTAAGTACTGCTGAAACTACCTTGTTAATAATTCCAGAGAACATGAGCTTTAAACGATTATCAGAAATGTAGTGTGTCACTACGCGGAGCTTTTTATGCGAGGAGAAACGTATCGCAAACGGTTACTGCAAACTGGTTCCTCCCAAAGATACGCCTTGACGATCCACCTTCGGCTAGAAAAGAAGGATTTAGCGGTGGAAAATCCCAGCCCCCGTTTTAAAAGATTTCCCACTTTTTCATACTGTGAAAAACTTCGTCATACGTTATGAACTTTATTTTTATTTTTTTTTTAACTTATATTGTTAGGCAAATAGCCTATCGGAAGTTAATTGCTTGTTTACTATTGAATTTTTAAAGTTGAACCACGATCAAATGACGGGGGCGACTCGCCTGAGTTGGCACCACCACACTCTCCAAATTTCTCACTAAGCCCCCATGATAATTTTATGCCTGGTGTGTGAGTACGTGTGTAAGAGAGAGGGAGACAAAGAAGACAATTTTTAAATTCCTAAGAATATCCTTTTTTTTAACTAAGCTTTCACACATAGGTGAATCCTTCCGAAACATTTTAAAATAATTTTTTATAAATTTGCAATTGAAATTTAAGCGTAATTTTATACCATTACTAAATTAAATTGAAGAAAGAGATTAAAATATTTTTTTTAATTTAATGCCAATTTTTAAGATGTTCTAATCTTTTAGCGTTCATAAATATTTACCCCTTTTTTAAGTAATCGATTTGATAAGTAAGAAAACAATGACCATGCTATTTGCTTGCAGACTAATGCAAAGAAAAATATCCATTACTATTTGAAGAGACAGCAATAAAAAAAAATTCTCATGTTTATCTCTTCTTTATGTTTATCATGTTACACAGAAAATCTGTTCTAATTCCAATTTAAATTTATTTAGCGACTTCTTAGCGAAAAATTAATGTCTTGAAACTTTTTATTTTATTTTTGTTTCAGGCAAATCATTAATCATTCGTGGTGACATCACAGTTTGTCCAGTTTAAAGGTACGACACGACCGCAATAAAATCGAGGTACACATATGATTTATCCTTAAAGTGCTTCTTCTGCCAATTTCTCCTGTGGGTTCCGTAGTGTAGTGGTTATCACGTTCGCTTTACACGCGAAAGGTCCCCGGTTCGATCCCGGGCGGAACCAAGATGAATAATTTTTACTTTTGTTATATGATTTTGCTTCCTAATGTATCATTTTATCAAAATTTTTACTTAAATAAAAGGAAGAAATAAAATAACAAGGAGTAAAATATTTTGATTTAATATCAGCCCATTGCTTCACAATTTCGAAAAAAGACAATTTAATACTTTTAAAATGCTTTTTTAATTACGCTCTTCACTTAATAGTTCTTACATTGTTGTATTTTTAATTAATGTAATAAAATAATTTTTTGGTGAAAAAAAAAAAAAAACGATCAGGGCTTTATACCGGAATTGAACTGAAAAATAATATCGGTTCATTTCGGTTCGATACAGCTTCAGTCATTTTGTTACTGTAACCAACTAATCGATGTTTTTTTTTTTTAATTTAATGCCAACCATATAATTATCATCATTACATGTATATTGCTCTTCATTTCCGGTTTTGGTGCTCACTAGTACTTTTCTGTTTCAGTTTCGCTAGAAACTACTTGTAGAAGGTAGATTTAATTCAACTGGATGAATTAGAAGTATAAATAATTTAATATATAAGAATATATATAAAATAAAATTATTCATTTGGAATTGAACCGAAAACCGTTATTTTTGTCGGAACTGAACCCATGTATATTTTTTTTTTAGTTGAACCGGAACGAAAAAATTACGGTTCGAAGACCTGAAAACAATTACTATATTTAAAAATCCGGGGATATTTGTACTAATCTTGTGTTTAGATAAACAAAACCATTCTGTGTTTATGCAATAATTTATTTATCAAATATTGTACAAATTATATTTATATATATATATATATATATATATATATATTGCATTTTGAATTTTTCATATTGCATATTTGCATGAGAAAAAATCATTTTTCTCAAAGAATCACAGCAATAAAAACTAAGTATACATTCCAAAAGCTGATTCATCTCACTCCAACTTGTGATTGGAGAGATAAGGTTGTTTCATTAAAAGATGATAGCTATAAATGAACAATCTCTTTTTTCTCTCTCCCTAGTGCTAAAGAAGTTAAACTAAAAAATTATGAATTTTATAAAATGAATGCAGGATCTTCATTATCCCTTTTCTATAATACTGAGAAGTTTCAGAAATATTTGTTTATTTAAGGATAAATTTACAAGATGTAAGTTTATTGGCCAAGTGACTCAATTTAAATACTTAGGCATAATTCTAAATAATAGTGATGACATAAAAATTGAAATCAAAAATAGAATCAAGATGGCTAACACAGATGTTATCATGAATTGCGAAACCAATTTAAATCTAAGTACATTTGTAGCAAAACAAAAATACAATTATATAAGACTTTTGTGAGACCGATTGTTTTATATGGCAACGAATGCTGGACAATTAATCAAGATGGTGTAAGCTGACTGAGACAGCCTTGGCCAATAACCGACTGTAGTGCTTGGAAAGAAGTATATTGATAATTTCTCACTGCATAAGTTTCATAAAATTTTTAGCAGATTTTCTAAAGAACTTGATATTTTAATGTTTTTAAATGTAAAGTTTTAAGGCTTTTGAACTTAATTTTCAATGTTTTTTAGTCTTTTTTGGCGCGCGCGCGTGAGTGTTCTATAAAAAAATTAATTGTTACCTAGGAACAATGCTTGCGATTTGACTAATTGACTTTCATTTGCGACACACATTTAAGCAACAAGAGGATTATTGACGATGAACCTCGTTATTAATTTTGAGAGTCATGGTCAAGTGACGAGGACGATACCTGAGAAGGCAACCCTCTCTAAATTGCCACACCACTCCAAAGGTGGACTTTGAGCCTCGACAAATTTAACATGCATCAGCCCCTGTAGACGGTGGGCTTCTGGTGACACAAGGACTCAAACCATCGATTCGACAACGCCGGCCACGAGTTCGCGACCATTCAGTTACTGCGGCCTCATAATGTTTCCGGAAAAAAAATTTCTTACTACAGATATATCGACATAAAAATAAAAATAATCCATAACAAATTTTAATTTTTTTCAAAAAGTCAACACAACAAAATCAAATGCTAAATCAAACTATTTACATGCTTAGACACCTACCTCAAATGCACAAACTTAAATTTATTTCATTCAAGATTTGAATTAAGTACTGGAAAGAGAGCCAAGTTAAAAAGCAAGGTTCTCCGGATATTTAGTGTCTCACGAATGCAAGATCAATTTTTGCCATGACGGAATCACCTGCTGAAAGCGAAAGTAACGTAATACTTTGGTAAATATTTAGGAATTAAAAACCCAAAAATTTATAATTTTCAATTTTCTATGCTGCCATCTACCGGGAGAAATAAATATTTTTTTGAAGACACGAATTACAAAAAAATTCAAACACTCAAATTTTGTTTTAAAAAAAGGCCCCAAATAGTGCTCACTCTTTCCCTTTTCCTTTTTTATGTATATTAGTTAAATCAATGTACAGGGTTTTCAAGTTTTTGAAATGGAAAAAGAAAAGAAAGAAAACAAAATTCAAAATAAGGTCTCAACATGTTTTTTTTCCTTCCCAAATTTCGGAGTATTCGAATCATAGAACTGCAGAAAATGCTCACCATTTCTAAAAACGCATACTATTTAAAATATAATGAAAAATACACTTTTATAGATAAATTTTTAATTATAATCTTATGAATTTTTTAATACATCTGCTAAAAATGAAAATTTCTGAATGATGGTTATAACTTGATGAAAATGTCAGGTAATTTTACCTGAAAATGTCAGGTAATTTAAACTTTCTGCAGGAAAATTATTTTGTTTTAAAGCTATTGTTTTACATAAATGAAATCGTTCTTGTTCAGTCTAGCCATTTCTATTTTTCGATAAGGTAAGTAAAATTACTTTTAAATGGCAAACTATCGATTTATATTAAAATGGAAGAGTATTTAAGAAACACAAATATTACCCACTCAGGAGTTTACTTTTTTTAGGAAGCTCTGAATCTAGGATTCATTATTTTCTTTTTCTCACGTGGTTTACTGTGTCTCGTAAACACTTGTGACGCGCCTCCGGAATACTCAAGTGATCTTTATCTTCGATCCTATTCCTCGTCATGACATCCACCCTTTTTTTCCTTTTACAGAGTTTACAGATATATGTTTTCCAGTTTGTTGTTGCTTAAATTAATGAATGTTTTGGTCACATGTGGGTTTTGCGCCATTAAAGCCAATCGAACAAGCAAAATATTACTGCAGTGTAGATAGGATATTTGTTACAAGGTATGAGGTATCAAGGCATAGTTATAAAATTTTATCTCAACATAAAATAGCCGTTATCAGAGAAACTGATCACAACTGCAAGGACAATTATCAATTACATGCAAGAAATTTATTGTAATATAGGATCCTATACTATTTAGCTATTGTAATAATCATCAAAAAAATTGGCGAAAATTTTAAAAATTCTAGGCTGCAGAAATATAATAATGTTTACTTATTAAGACGAACATATAGGAAATGTTAGATGTTCTAAATATTAAGGTATGATATTATCTAGTAATTAGGATAGTAAACAACTATTTTACTGAAACTGTCGAAATCCTTCACAATACTAGTATTAGTTATTACCCAATAATTCGAACAGTAACAATTATTTCATAGAGGCGATGCTGTATTCTCTTTTTCATAAAGAGATTTTTTTTAAAAAAACAAAAAAGGGCTAAAATATATTGCCTGACAGTTAAAAAATCGAGTTCTAATGTCGACAGTATATTTTACTGTTTTCCCTCGAGGCTGTTGAAAGATTTTGTATTTCTTTATCCTTTTCTTTTTTTATTCTTCTTAATCATTATGTCATATTTTGAAGAATCTGTGTGTGTTCCTTAATAGCAAAAATAATAACAACAACAACAAAAACACCTAAGAAGCAGAACATTCAGCTAAAAAGCGAAAATAACAAGGAAAAGACATGCGGTGAGCTTCTGCTGTAAAGAATCGACAAATAATTGTAATGTATTTCATGAAAAAAAATTATTATTTCTTCGAACCGAATTCATTTTAAATGCTTATAAACGTTCACGGATACAGAGCCCATTATGAACCTCACAATTTAAATGTTCATTTAATAAAAGATGCATAAAAGATAAGGGGGAGGGGTAAAAAGATTTGAGCTGTGGCAGGGCCGGCTCTATCAGTTTTGTCACCCCGGACAAAAATGGAAAATGCCGCTCTTCTCTTCAAAGCAAAAAAAATTATAATTAATAAAGATAAATTGTTCTCATACATACACACTTATAAAACTTGAATAATTCTTGCGAACAAAAAAGCGGCATGGTAAAATTATATTATTTTAAGTCTTAAAAAATACAAAATAATTCGGAATTAAGGACGTAATTACCTGTTATTATTTCAAACGAGTAAAATGTAAGAGAAGGACTCATCCATTTCTGCAGGCTAATTCCTTCGAAAAGAGTCTATTGATGGTCGGGATCACAAGCGTTTATTTTAACTTTTAGTAACTACACTCAAGGCTAAAATAAAACATCTCATGTGGTTCTCCAAAAACTCTTATTAGCCCTGTTCCCTTTGGATAGCTGACACCGGACACAATATGAGTGAAAGAAATGTCTGTAGTGAACCCGCTCCGGGATGGGAAGAAAGTTACAAGTGAAAGATGAGTAAACATTTCAAATTTCATAAATTAACATATACTCCCTTCTGTAACCCTACAAGTTTCAATATAAAAGAAAACTGACTTTGAACATACAGAGTACAAAATAAGGTACGTTAAATGAAATACAAAATTAACATCCAATAGTATTTCAGAAAATATATCAAATTTTTTGTAACAAAAAAAAATATATTTTTTAAATTCGATCCAAATGCCTCCCTTAAAATTTGCCGCCCCGGACAGACGTCCGGTTTGTCCGGCCTCTGGTTGTGGAAACATGAACAAGGGGACAAAAACGATTCATATTCTTCATAGCTATCGGATTTCTTTTAATCTGAATGATGCATCAGAGGTAGTGCCATCTACTGATCTCCTCTAGAATGAACACGCTTTACTAAAATGTGTCTCATTTTTTTTATTTTAAAGCATTCAATAGCTTAAATTATAATCCAAAAAAGGTAATTTTATTTTTAAAATATATCAGATCATATTTCATAAAACTTATTTAAAAAAATTTATTAATTAAATTACTTACAAAGATCAAACATAATCAATTAGAATAAATATTACTGAATTTGTTTATTTTTTAAAATTTATTTATGATTAGTATTGCCCCCCTAACCTCTCCCAAAGAAAATTTAAAAATTAGTAAGACTATTTTAATAATATTTTTATAAACTATTTTTTTATACTTACTAATTATTATGTTATTCAATTCAGTGGTGGAGATCGGTGCGATTTAAATCTTTAGGTATAGTTTTTTTGAAAATGATAGTATAAAAATCATGAAATTTGTATATTTATAATACTCTTTCTCATTGTGTGTCACTTCATCCACTTTAATTATCAGTTGATTTCATTGCAATAAAATAAAGTAGTTTAACTATATCATCATTTACTTATATATTTTTTTTTTCATGCATTTTCAGTTTTAAAAATATTTAACATGAAACCCTCGCAAACAAAATTAAAATAAAAATTATTTTTAATTTATTTATATATAGAAATAATGTTGTGAGGCAATATTATTAAATGAATTAGAAATAATTAAGAATAAATTTAATAATTTAAATAAAATTAATTAATTATTCATGTACTTATTACAAAATTTTATTAATAAATTAGTTCACCTAAAAATATTTTTTGTTAAAAAAATAAATTTTTTGGTTTTAAGAAATGTTAGTATTAATAAGAACTTTTAACTGGCTTTTTAGTTTTTTGTAGATAGAAAAATGAATTGTAATTATGATTCATCCCTTCGGGGAAAAGAATTAAACGTGTCTGTTGTGTCACTGAATTTTCAAAGATAAGCTGTAAGTTCCACAAGAGTTCACACAAACTGAAAATCAGAGAGCTACAAATTTTTATTTTGAATTTAAATACTTCAAAACTCTTCAATAACTTCATTGACTTTTTCAAAAAATATATATCATTATGTAAATAATTATAAGTAAGTTTCAAAACCTTTGCAATTATTAAAATGAAAAAAATAATAAGTTGGATAGTTTATATTACAACCGTTTTAAAATTCGGAGTGAAAATAAATAAAGGGAGTTTCTTTTTTAATTTATGCTTTTTAATTTGAACAAAAAGGGATTTAAATTATCATGTAAGTATGGCTTTTGTTAAAAATAAATTCTAATTTCAATAAGTATATATATTCAATGTTATTCTTTAAAATTTTTTTTAATATTTCTCCTTTTTAATGTAAAAATTATGTTACCTATGTCTCATATTCCATAACAATTGTAAAGATATTTTTTTTTAGAAATTTCAACAAATTTAAATTGAATCAAGAAATTTCTAACAAAGGTAAAGTTACTTTGCAAACAAAATTGATCAAATTTATATTTCTTTTAAAATAGCAAAATTTATTCATTTTGGAAAATAAATTTACCTCGGAACAATTACTAATATCTTTGCAAACGATTTAAATTAAATGACTTTGTAAACGATTTTCATTTAATTGAATATAGTTTACTAATATCTTTGTAATAGAATTACCATTCATCAGCGTACTACTGGTTTTAAATGGCATCATTTTGTCTTAAAAATAAATGAATTCATATCCGAATGTTAAGTTGTTTATTTTTTCAGAAACTGTGCTAGAACTATTTTTCCCTTGAATATAGCAAAAGACAAACTGGCTTTCTAGTTGTCTGTCCTTTAGATTGTCTGCTATCCAGAAATCCATGCAGTTTTAGCACTGAAATGAGCTGGTTTCGCAAAACAGATTTATAACGTTTCCAAGAGAAAGTACAAGAGTTTAAGAACCCTAAGGACCTATCTCCACAAAAAAGAAAGGGTCAATGATAAATACAGCCGAAAACTTGCACCATACAGTGACCTTTGGAGAATAAGAGGTAATGGTTGCATTTGGAATGAATTTTCTCTTGCCCATACTCCGCAGTTCACAGAACCTTGTAGAATATCCTCAAAATGTTGCATGACCATCAGTGGCGCATACAAGGGGGGGGGGGGCGGACCCCGCTCCAAAGCGCTTGATTTTTTTCTGATTGGTTATAATTCTAAGTATATAATACGTAAAATTTAATTAAAAATTTGTTATTAATGATTAATTTTATTAATTAATGCTAATTATTTATTCAATGATTAGTTTTTTACTGTGTTTTGTTCCTGAAAATCGACAAAATCAAAAATAGCATGATACAAGAATGGTGAACTTTCAACCCCGGATCCCCCCCTTGAAAAATTCCTGTGTGTGTTACTGATGACCATGCATTTACCACTTACTTCCATCCAATTAAGAAACTATAAGGTGAAATATTCTCATTTTGGTAGGTTCCGTGGATATAAGCCCTTGAATATGCGTAATTTTATTAGGATAGCATCGCAATATTTTTTTAATAAAACTTAAAGAACTGTGCTGACAGACATGTCTAAAATTTGGCTCATTCCCCGAGCACTGCATGTTCCAAAATGACTGTTTGACGCTTCCTGCAATGCTGTAGCCACTTTTTTAACTGACGTCGATGTGTGTGTGTGCAACTGTTCTCCCTCCACCACATTTCCCGTCAGATGAACCCGGCTTTCCGAATTTAGCAATCACCTTCTTTTTAAACCGTTTGCAGACACATATGACCAGAGTTGCTTCTAATACCCTTTAATGTTCAAAACTTCTTTAAGGTATCCGAACACGTGAACCGTGATTTTGCAAAAGCGAATAAATGGATAATGTTCATGATATTTAGTGTCACTTAGA
>BMAV01008948.1:24050-51022 GCA_019973955.1 Trichonephila inaurata madagascariensis
AAAAAAAAAAAAAATTAACTTAGAAATTTTTTTTTTTTTCGAAATGTTCTCCTTTTGTAAAAAATGCTTCTATTATAATAATATTTTGCCTGTATATAGCTCAGACCTCTCTACAGAAGCTCAACTAGAATTTTTGAAATATATAACTTAGAAGTGGGTTTATCCATGTTTTACGGCAACAGAGGGGAGAAATTTTAAGAAAAAACGCTGATAATTATTTCAAATGGTTTTAACTCTGAAAATAATGTGATTTTTTCAAAAATCATAGTTGAGCCTCTGTAAAGAGGTCTGAGCTATATACAGACAAAATATTATTATAATAGAAGCATTTTTCACAGAAGGAGAACATTTTGAAAACAGATTATTCTAAGTTAATTTTTTGCCGAAATATTGTATTTAAATAATTTTTTTGTCAAAATGTCCTTAAAACAATTTTATACATGTAGTCTAATCTAAGTGACACTAAATATGAAAATTATCCATTTATGCGCTTTTTTAAAATCACGGTTCCGAACGTAGTCGGATACCTTAATGCAGATTCTATACATTCAACACACACACACAACCATTAGAGTAAAAAGTTTCAAAAACGAAGCCCGAACCTTCAATGACAACGTCATGACGACCTTTTCAGACGCAGAAAATAACAAGAGCTTCTAGCTAATAACTTTCTTTCTTAGTTGCAATGTGTGTATGCCCCATATATCGGTCAATTTTTACAAAAGTTTTCAGATTCTCGAAAAAAATTATTTTAAAAAATTTGGATGTGCAAACATAAAAAATAATATCTGTAAAATACGTAGACTTTCCCAAAATTGATTACATATAATGTTTTGCAACTGTTAAAAAAAATTTTAAAAAAATTAAAGAAGCTGAAGGGTGAAATATTATATATGTTGTAAAAAGTTAATTAAAAAACCGTGTCTGTAATAATTACATATGATAAAAGGTTTAAAAAAGCGTTTGGTAACATAATGAAGAAGTTTTAACCTTTTTTTTTCAAAACTGTCCGAATCAATTTCATCAGCAAATTTCTTTGCGAAATTCAATAAATAAATCACAAAAATTAACCAAAATGGTGCCAATTTCAAAGATTAACATTAAGAAAAATGTCTTGTAAGTTTAAACGTTTTTATAATAAATTTAAAAATCAATAAGCTCTTTCAACAGAATCTCCTATATTCAAACCATAACCTAGAAATCATAATTAAAACCTTTTGTAGTTATTTATTTTATTCAAAATGCATACACGCAGTCATTTTCAACAAAATAAATTATTTTTTCTAATTATAAATGTCACTTAAAAAAAACAAATCTTCAAAATATTTTGAAACACTTATTTACTAAAGTTTGGAAATGGAAGCGCATTGTAGATGTAATTAATAATCTGTATGGGTTATTATCTTTATAGATACATGTATTTTAAGTGATGTAAATAAAGATTGTTGTCTTGGAACATTAAAAATATCATAAACAAATTATAATATATATACACAAACAAAAAAGCAATATATTCCATCAGTTTTAAATACCAAAATTTTTCCATAACTATTAGATTATGAAATAACATCAGAAAGAAATGATAAAAGGAACTGAAATACAATTTACAAGAACCTAATAAAACTTAAAATTCTTATTTTTACTCTCACTACGCACTATTATATTGTGCATTTTTATTTAGATTTTTTTAAATAGTAAAAAAAAGTTAACGCACACAATGTCAGTTTCATAAAATCAAGCAAATAAGGACTTTAACAATCTATATTTACATGCTTTTCTTTCACTATTTTTAGAATTGTGGTTGGGATACGTATGGGCATCGAGAGAGAGATATCAGTTACTGTGAATCAACAAGGTCTGGAAACATTTAGGATAAAACTCTAATCTTTAGACATGCAATCCCCAAAATTATTATATTTGTATACATTTTCTATTTGGCCTTTTTTGTAAACATGATAAACACTGGCGTAGCTAGTCCTGAGTGGATGCCGTATCTTGGGGGTCCCTTTTTGGAAAATAAATATGTGTGTGATAGCATAGATAAAACTTATTTGAGTGTCATAATAAGTACACATAGACATATGTATTTAAAAATTTTATTAGTTAAGAACCAGGCTATTTGCTTAGGGGGTACTTTTCAAGGGTTTTTTTTTCGACAAATGCATTAATAATAATATCCATAACAGAAGAATATTTCAGTTTTTCAAATTTATATGTTTCTATTGACAGTATTGCTGAGTCCGATAACCGATCTTGTCCTATGAATATCTTATATAACTTTTAAATAGTTTTTAGCTTAAACAAACTTCTTTCAGCTGTTGCAGTTGTGACCAGAAGGATAGGAAAACTGGACACACATTATAAGCCAAAACAACTATATAAATTTAAAAAAGTTTCTCGGATTAAAAATAAGTTACAACCGAGATATATTTCGGAAAGCAGTTCAGCTTCTCAAAACGTTTCTACAGGGTGAAAACATATATTGGACTTCATTGCAGGTATGACATGTTTTTATATTAAAAACAGTGATTTCTACTCATCTTGGTATTAACAAAGGTGTTATGTATAAGTAGAAGTGAATATAGTATAATATTATTATTTCAAATATAATTGCAGTCGAACCTCTATATAACGAACCTCTATATTGTGAATTTTTCTATATAGCGAACTTTTTCCTGGAATCTTGAATATTTCATGATTTTCTTCGTAAAATAACCTCTCTATAGCGAAGTACATTTTCTATATAACGAACTTTTTCTTTTGTGATTCAATTTTTGTTCTCCCTTTTTTTAAAGTATTTCTGAAAAAATTCCAAGTTATTCTCGCTTTAATACATTTTATAGTGGTCATAAATTTTATATACTGGTTTTATTAGATCTTAACTCACCGAGAGCAATAGAGTTCTAGACGTTTCATCCAAGAAGTGCAACCTTTAACCCCCTTTGCCCAGTTCACTAGAACACGATGTCCTCTTTCACCCTCAGTGGAGTTGTCCCGTGTCCCCGTGTTCTAATTACAAAAAATGTATGTGTTTAATATTACTCGTATGCTTTAAACTATATATATAAAATGTCCTTAAAATTCATTAATTTTAGTATAAAATTATTTTCCTAATATTGAAAATGCGGTGAATTCTTCGACATTCTTTTTTTCTTGTTTTCCTTGCAGTTTTTCTTCCTTTCTTTCTTTTTTGATGTGTAAGATATATAAAATAAACATATATTAATTTAAAAATAGGTGTAAATAATTACTTTTTTTAATGTATCGTGTTTATGAATTTAAAATTTGTTTTATGTGGTTTATATATACAAAGTATATTAAAAGATGAACCTCTATATAACGAATTTTCCATATAACGTACTTTTTTCCCGGATTTAGAGACTTCGTTATATAGAGGTCAGACTGTAATTTATTGTCCTATGTTGAAGCAATATGTATGCGTTAATTATTTTATTTTAATTACTTGATCAAACCATAAATTTAAGATTCTTTATCTCTCAATGTGTGCAAATTTTAAAATAGGTTTTTAAATTTCTTATTACATGGCTTAAAAGGACGTGGAACGTATATATATAGCTCCCTTTTTACTATACGAATATAGTATTTCTTTCGTATGGTTTTAAACTGGGTTTTTTTTTTTGTAACGCATCAAACATGTAAAAATAAAGTCAAATGTCTTATGAACTCTGTTATACAGTATAAGTAAATAATAATAATAAAAAATTCTTACAGTTACAATCCAAATTACTCTGACTTGTTGAATGTTGGAAAAAAGATGAAATTTTTGGTAATTTCTTTGCAATGTTTTTCTTTATTTTTCTTAATTTAACGTTTAAAAGTCGCTGCTACGATATGTGATATCCTGCTTTCCTCCATATTTTCAACAGTTCACCTTGCAAAGAATCACCGTAATCAATGGAATTAACAAAATGAAATGTGAAGTTTAGAATCTCTTACCGTGAGGCTGTTTGAATGACTACTAATGGAAAGCGTCGTATTTTGGACAAATAATTGTGCATCACGGGGTAACTGGTATGCAGGACAATTAACTAGAGACTGGAAGGGTGACAGTGGACTTCTAGAGCTTATGGCTCTTTTTTTTTTTTTTTCTTAGAAGGGTGTGACGAGTTCACGCGTCTTTTCTGTAACATAACCTCTGGGTTCTTTGACGGCCAAGATTAATGGCAAATCTTTTCCAACCAAAATCCAAGAAGTAAAATACGATTATGAAATGCGAATAATATAGCTTTTAAAAGAATAGAAGTTTCAGTAAGCAGTATGGCAACCCAAATCCAAGAAGTGAAACGAAGCATAGATGCAAATAAGATAAACTTTAAAAGGATAGAAGTTTTAGTGAGCGCGATGGCAATTTAGAGAAAGTTCAGTTCAGACAAGATAGAAGTGTTGATAGACGGCTTACCTAGGAATCAAGACACCACCTCGCCATTTAACCAAGGTACATACCATTGAACGACCATTTGGAGAAATAATTGAAGTAGATTGGACGTTGAGTATTCAACCAAGGTAGGAAGATTATATTCTGAACGCGAATATATTATTCAGATTGAGATTAGGCGGATATAATATAATTATATTGATAAGTGATCTAATTGCGCGATCTGTGTTAATTAAGACTACGTGTTTTGGTTTATTCTCACTTAATATAAGTTTGTTCGATATCTAAGTAATCTAAGTTAAATTCTTAATAAAAGTCATATTAAGAATTCTAAAATGTCTCATCATTTCGAGAATCCCACACCTCTAACTTACGCTGAAACCCCACGATATGGTCATCGAAGGACGGCCATGTCGCAGAGGTATGAATGGAATTTCCTATCCTACTCAAGACTCACAGAATAGGTTACATTCATGACTCATCTGCACCTGAATCCAATAATGGTATTCACCCTTTCCCATTGAAATTTGCTGCTTGCAAGAGAAGTTTTTTTTTTCAGACAAAATGGGTATGTCATCTGAAAAAAAATTCCAATTTTTTCTAATACAAACTAATAAACAATTTTTTTTTCCAGCTGGGAAATGATTCGTTAATTCGGGGTTTATTATTAGTTAAATATGGTTTTTTGCTTTTATTTTAATCGAGGAAAGAGAAAAATTCGTTAACCCGAGATCACTCGCGCGGGGTGTTCTGTACACCCCAGCAACAAGAAAATCCTCCCAGATTTCTAAAAAGAATGTGCAGAACCACGATTTTTTCTGTAGCTGCACATTTTAGGTCATTGAACCTTCAGGTGTGATACAATCCCTCTTTAAGGAACGATTGGAATGTAATGACCTTGAAAAGTTTATCTGGAGGGCTGAGAACTCCCGCGAGAAATTGAGCATTTGTATACAGTCTGCTCTGAAAGTTTGGAAAATGATTATAATATTATTTTTTTACTTTCTACTATCATTATCTCATTAATTAAAGTATATTTATTACTGGCATATACGTTTTACTGGTTTATGAAAAAATATAAAATTATGTGTTTTAAAATGAAAATTTTGTATGTTTAGTTTAAATTTATGTTAGTCTCATTTGTGTGCAATAAATTAAATAATTTTATTTGTATAATACAAAACATATCTTGTACTTTATAAATATGTATCATAATGACTTAATTTTTATTTTTATAATTAAATACACGTGTTAAAAGTTTGGGGTGTTCTCTACACCCCGCGAGTAACGAAGGTAGCAAAAACAGGCGCGAGTGACCGCGGGTTCGTTAAATCGGGGTCCAACTGTATAGTTATATATACAGTCAGACCCCGATTTAACGAGCCCCACAGGTTAACGAATTTTTCTCTTTCCCCAAGTAAAATAAAGGCAAAAAAAAAAAAAAAATCCTGTTTAACGAATAAACCTCAATTTAACGAACTATTTCAGCAATTGGAAATTTTTTATATTAGTTTGTATTAGAAAAAATTGTGTGTGTGTTTTTTTTCTTCAAATGATTATATATATATATATATATTAATATTTGTACAGAATAGAAAAATATTTTTCTTTTGAGCAGCACACATTTCGACGAGAAATGATGAAGTTTATTACTAGACTTTACAGGTGCAGATGAGTCATGAATATAATCTATCGTGAGAGTCTTGAGTAGGACATGAAATTCCTTTCTTATCTTATCCAAATTCACAACCCAAGGGGTATTTGAAGATTTTTACGATTAGGGTACATTTGATGACGGACTGCCACCTGTGCAAATGAAGTTAAGAAAATGGTTGATTTTTCGGAGCCAATGAGTTGTAATTCTAATAGAGAAATCGATAATAAAAATTCTATCAAAACTGTTACATTTTCTAAAGTCTTAGATTGTTTGGATACTGTAAAAACATACCTCTCTCTTGTGCAACAGAATGTAAATGATGTAGTATTTTCATCTCTGCATAGAATTGAAAAATAACTCTTTCGAGTGAGGAATCAAAAAGTTTTACAAACATCTATCACAGTCAGTGTTTTAAAATTTCCAATCAGCTAGGGCATAGTAATTCACTAATAGTATTTTTAGTTGTTGAATAAAAAGTGTCTAATTTCTAACGATGGAAATTTTTGTGTCGTTGTTTACAGAATTTCCAAAAGACAAATGCAAAAAATATGTACTCTGTTTTGACCCCGATATCACGAATATCCCCAAATTAACGAAAAAATTTTCGGTCTCGAGGAATTCGCTAAGTCGAGGCCCAACTTTATATATACATATATGTATAAAATTAGGCGTATATCCAATTTTTTTTTTTTGGATTAATTATAAAAATATTTTTCGTTCATTGCAGTAAAAAAGTGCTTGCTTAAAAAAACTAATATAGGCAGGCGCGCTACTAACGCGGTTTGCTCACTATAAATGTGTGATTATACTGTTTGTGTATATTGTGTATATAAGAAAATCCCTACACAGCGAGCAGAATATGACAGCTTTGTGCACGAACAACAGATAAATTTTAAGTAGTTTTGAGATTTTAATCGTGAATACTTGCCAGTTGCAGCCGCAATTTGACAGAAAAATCAGTAATAAGTTCAAAAAGAGAATAATTAGTTTTTATAACATAATTATGAGTTCTCGAAAAAATGCAGATAACTAGCAACCTTTATTAGAATTTGAGTTAGTCAAGTTATGCTAATCTATAGATACTTTGCTAACTCTGACTAAGATACTAATTTTGTAAGGCAAGGCGAGGGGAAAAAATAGACATGAAAGAACTGTAATGCTAAGATATTTTGCATAAAGTACTGAAAAAGGACTTTAAATTCTTGTCGCTCAGGCAAGAAATTTCGTACACGAACACACGTACGCTAAATTACTTCAGTTTGCATCTGACAAAAACAAACACACATGTAATTTATTAATTTTCTCTTTTTTAGAAAATTAAGATGATCCACGAAGACGTGCCATACACCTATCAAAGTACGATGCTTTCTACCCGAAAATTCACGAAAAAACGAATGACTTAAGCTGAGAACTGACTTAATAAACTTTTCCCGCCGTGTGAATTTTTAGATGATAATTTTTGTATATTAACGTTTTTATTTTTTATTTTTTTATTTTTAATGGAGCCTCTGAAGTAAACTATATGGACTTTAAATATCAAATTATCGCAACTATATGTAAATATCATCTAGGCAACGCGTGATTTGAGACATAAAAAAACTATTTATTTATTGAATTTTAATAAAATATTGTCAGTTTTTAAAATACGAGAGCAAAATAGAGAAAAACTGAATGAAAAAAAAAATTAAAATTAATAAATACTGTAATTGAGCAATTTTGTGGATTCATGTTTAAATTTTCTAAAACAAGATGATATTAACTATTTAGGTAATATGAATGAACACAGATTTGAAAAGTGGGGCCACGGTAGCCTGAAGGTCATGGTATCGAACTCGTGGCTAGCGTGTTTTGAGTTCGAGTTCTAGTGTCCCTGAAAATCACTTTGTTGGAGGGCTGATGCACATCAAATCTGTAGTCTCAAAATTCTCACAATGCCGTGGTGAGGTGGTCATAAAAGTGGGTTACCTGCTCAGGTGCTATCCTCATCACTTGACCCTGGTTCAGAACTGTCAGACCGTCACCAGTAGCCCTCGTGTTGCTTTATAGTGTGATGCTAATAAGCACTCTCTCAGATTTGAAGAAATGTTGATGCCCCATTAGACTAACAGCAATTTCAGGACGTTAAGAAACTATAGTGCGTCAATCGGAAAAATATTTAATTTAGTTAATGTTGTACTAAAGCAACGTAGTAAGCTTTTGGTGTGCGTTGGTACATTGCTTGAGCTAAAACTTCATTCTTCTGTCGTTTTATTCATCACTTTGTTCGATGGTCTGAAAACTGTGTTCGGTATAATTCGTAATAAACATATAAACCCCAACGAAGGTTTTTGCTTTCACTTCTTCCATTTTTAACATATATTTAATTCAAACATTCTGTTGTGGAGCTATCATTTTTATTCTAAGCAAGTTTTGATTAGCTATAAATAAAACGAATGATTTCCTCTTTTTTTTACAAGCCAACCATTTCCAACTTGAAGTCTAGTCTTGAATTTAATTTACGAAGCTCCACGAAATAACACGAGGTCTATTAGTTAGGGGCAACGTACTTTTAAACCACGGTCAAGTGACGAGGACGACACCTGAGCTGGCATCACTTCTCCAAACTTCCAAACACGCCAACGGGAGGACTTTGAGCCTCAACAGAGTTAACGTGCATCAGTGCTTCAACAAGGTGGGTCTTCAATGACAAAAAGTTTCGAACCCGTGATTCGACAACGCCGCTTGAAAGCTCGCGACCATAGCAGCTCGGCTTCCATGGCCACTGCCCATGGGTCATAAACAGCACTCAAAGAATATTTTTTAAATCTGATTAATCTATAATAGCTTGAAATTGTTTAATTTAAATACAATTGTTAATTATATATATATAGTGTAAAATCTCTACTTATGAGAGATGAACAGTAATCAAAAACAAAACCGAAAAAAAAATTGAGATTGTAAGAAACCAGACAATATATATATATATATATATATATATATATATATATATATATATATATATATATATATATATATATATATATCATTATTTATTGTTATTAATAATCTATTATATTGAATTTATTATTCTTTTTCGGTCAGCAATAGCCTCTAAGATTAACATATTTGCCATAATTTTTCGCTTCACCTCCGTTTCTTAAAAATAATACATTAAACCATATATATATATATATATATACAAGCATTATTGTTATATTGGTAAATGACGAAAAAGTACTCAATGTAATGAATTAATAAATCGATAAATATCTTGCAGGGATATAACTAAAAATTGTCTGGAATATTCATTTGGGGAAGTAACCTGCAATATAACTGGTAAATAACAGTGACGTAACGTATACCACCGCACTGCGGGGGGAGGGCAGGGCTCTAGGGGGCCCGAAGCCTGACTGCTGCCAAGTACTTACCCATTGTAAAGTCCAAATTAGGGGCCCAAAATCTGACTTCGCAGGGGGGGAGGAGGCAAATGTTCTCCGTTACGCCACAGGTCAATAATCATTTCAAGATTAAAATGGCAATGTACCACTTACATTATGCAAATAATAATAATGTGCAAGGATAAAGGAAAAATTAAAAAGTAAGATTAAAAAAAATTTAAAAAATTAAAAAACGTTTTTGGAATCGAAATAATTATCTTAAATTATCAAATTCTTAAGAACGAAAAACTAATTTCACAAAGAAGTTATTTCTGAGATTTCAGCAAATATTTAAGTAATGATAAGCTATCAAATAATATTTACCTAAAGAAGAAAGATGAATTCAAAAATGCATTGTGTTGCGTTTTCTTTTCAAATACCTTATAGTAGTAACATAATCTACTCTGGGATTTGAAAATTCATAAGAATATAGTCCTTCAACTTCAACAATAGAGTATTAAGTTTTCTCTTTTTATACGTTTGATTTGTAAATGCTTTGGAATTTATGGGATTTAGAATTTCAAAAATTTGCTATTAAAATGTCTGGTCTAATAAAAAAAAATCTGCGTTAGAATTATTATTATTATATTGAATCATCCTTCTGTTTCTGTATGAAATACGACCTAGAAACAATTGCTGTTTATTTATCTCCATCCTCATTTCACACCTGAATTTATTTTCGCTGCCGAATCTTGCTATTTGTTTTTGTTTTCGTATTTATTTCACAAGGGGGGTTTTTTACTGCAAGCCTTTGTGAATAACAACACCTATCTTAAAGTTATTTTTATCTCTCCTAGATGGCGTTGGTGTATTAACAACAAACCGAAATGGGCGTTCGAATAATCGTGGAGCGAAGGTGAGGAAGAAGTAAATAATGTATGAGAAGGAAAACACTGTTTCGGCGCTGCTTTGTTTTGGCACATCTTATGTTAAAAAGTTGGAAACTGTTGTTTGAATGTCGATTATATATATGATTAGGAAAGCTCCAAAATGTAGCATATGCTTTCATTTAGACAGCTGCTTTAATTATGTTTATATTTACAGATGTTTTGATTTGTGGTGCAGAATCTTAAGTTTTTCACGTGCAGTCGGTATCTCTGAGAATGGTGACAAAGTGTTATATCTATGAATGTAATTCTTTAGGTGTTCGGAAAATGAATTTAATTCCTGTTACGTATTCTTGAAACATAATTTTATAACTTCTAGAATTAAATAAAGCTTTTTCTTGTGTAAAATTTGAGCTAAAATGGCACGGCAAACATCGACGTTAAAATCCTCGAAGGATATGGAATTGAATAATTCAAATGAAAAACGAAGTTTGCCCAAGTCAGAATCCTTTCCGTTAAAGAGTAATACCAACCATGTAACTTTCCAAAGAACCTACCGAGTGGTTTACCTCGGTTATGCAGTCCTAGACAGGAGGTATACTTTGCCTATGTTACCATGGGTTATAGCAGAAATCAAAAGGCATGGGTCTGAAAATGAAGAAGAAATTGATATTGAAGTAACCGAACAATCTTTGAAAGCCGTCAGCTGTGTCAGCAAGATGCTAGTTTTTGAGCATAAGCTACAGTCAATATCCAAATTTGCACAATCTTCTCAAGATTCATCCTGTTTTACTTACATGACTAGGGAGGTAGTTACCGGCCCCTGCGCTTATCATGTGTTCCAAGCTAATAATGAAAAAATTGTGAGTATTCATTTTGTTTTTAATTTTAGATTTCAAGGTTTTTCCATTTTGTCAATTTGAATTATGTTACTTTTAACTGAATTCTATTATAAAAGTTTTCTTTCAAAAAAATTCATTCTATCTTTCCCTCATTCAATGCATTAATAAGAGAATCAATTTATTTTAAATTTATTGGTAGAAATTTCTAAAACAGCATATGAGCTACTTATTCGATAAAATAAGGTTAATTCTGATTTTCAATGAAATAAAAAATTTCCTACATTTTAGTGAAACATGTGGTTTGGTGTTATAGCTGGCTAGTAAATATATATGATTATAATAATTCAGATAAAAATATATATATATGTATATATTTGAAATATTGAGTATCAAAATAAAATTAAGCGTTTATAAGACTACAAGAATTTTAGATAGTGTACTTTTTTGTAATAATTATGTTGTGGTACCTGTTGATTAATATATTTTTCTTTTGATCTTAACCATAGATGTGTTTTTTAAAAAATATTAGCTTAATGCATGCTGCAATTATTCCTTTCATGTATACTGATGTATGTATAAATTGCACAACATATGAATTTTATAAAGCATGCATAATAGCATAAGGTGTTATTATGCATGCTTTATTAACATATTGCTTTAATTTTTATTTATATACAATATTTTATTAATATTCTCCAATCAGTACAAAATACATTTAATCTTGTACACATTGTTAATTGTTTTTAATTGTGGGTAAGCATTTAATTAAAATATCTGAAATATTTTTGATAAGATTTTGTTTAGTTTTAAGATCTCACTTATATAAATGAGTTTTTCCAATTTTAAATGTTGTCTCTTTAGAAAATGCATTTGTAATTAAGTTGTTTGGGTTTTACCTATATATTTAGTGTTGCAATTTCAAAGTAATATTTTTTATAAAGTACATTTGTTTCATAATTAATGTATATACATCAACTGTCTTTTATTATTGATGAGGTCCCTAAATTCATCTGTGATTAATTGAATTAACATTAATTCAAATTGCTAATTTAATAAATTTCAATGTACATAACTACACACATTACTGTCATTTAAAAGTAAGTGGTAATCCCTGTCATTAAATAATTTATCTGGTTCTATTATAAATAGCTGCATTCATCAGGATGATCGACACAATGGATTTCATTGCAAATAAAATTCTGTGAATAAATACACTTAAAAATGTTTCATTTATGAAAGCCATTAGTACTCCTTTCCATAAAATTTATTTTTAAAAAGTTAAATCCTTGTAAAATTTTCATTTGTATTTAAAATTATGAGGTAATTTTTAAAAAAAATTTAAAACAAAAATACTTTTTTTTAAGATTTTACAGCTGCCCAGCAATGTTTAATATTTTTAAATAATGGAAAATTAATGTCATTGATTCTTAGCAAATCTTGAGCAAAATGTTTGGAATATAAAACTAAGAACTAAATATTTATTCATGACTGAATTTACCTAGAAAATAAAAATTAATCACTAAATTAAAATTAATCACTAAAAATTAACCAATTTATTTAAAAATAAATCACTGACATGCAAAAAATAGCTTGCTGTGGGATGTAGCATTTAATATGTGGTCTAATTTGCAATTAATTAAATGTCCAGCTTCGAAACAATTTTGCTGTTGGTTTTAGATGTGGAACTATCATTAAATAGCTGAAATGAATTTTGAGTCTATTGTATCTACTTTCATGTATCATTTCAGTGTTTTTTTGCACACACACACACACATATATATATATTCAATATATAAAATATAAGTGTAGCTTTAATTTTATGTACATATTGTTTTAAATGTGAGATATCTTTAATGCAATTGTGAACCCCTTAGTAGAAAATTGGAAGCCAAATTAATGAATGCTATTAGTAATGAAAGTAGACAGTTATCATTTACACTTGAAATAAAGCACAAGTTATTGTTCAATAAATTTGCTTTGCTGTAGCTGTCGAATGTAGATGTTTTTAAATAATGTCGTTAATTGCAACTGAACTTCTGTAAATTTTCATTTAATGAGAATTGAAAGCATTGTTAATTGTCACAGTCACTCAAGTTATTACATATTTTATGGCATAGAATGACTTATTATATTCTTTGGATTGTTTTCACTGGTAATAAACGAAATATAATTTTTTTAGTTATTGTTGTTATTGCTTTGATACGGCTGAAAATAAGCGTTTCTTTCATTATCATAAGTTGAAAATATTCTGCCTTCAAATTGTATGTATTTTTCTCTTTTCAAAAGGAAAGAGAACATTTGGATCAAGAAACCTAAACGTAAGTTTTTTGTAATGCCTATTTTTATGCAGTGAAAGATATGAATGATTATTCATTTAATAAATGATTATATAGTAATTTATAACATAAGTAGAAAAATTGAAAATCTACAAAAAAATCTCAATTAAATTTTAAGCAATTTCTCTTAATTGTAAACATTTTGAAATTGAAGTGGTATATTCAAGACTTAAAATAAAACTTTTAAGAAAAATTCATCGAATATGTAAATGTGTAGAATCAAAAATGAAGCAATGACTTTACTGAATGCTTTAATTTTTCATTTAACTGTTTTTCTTAGTAGACATGCTTTGTTTCTTCTATCCTGAAAATATGATTCTTTTTATTTGGGTTGGATATTCAATATTGTTGATTGATTGTTTTAACTTAAATATTTCATTTCCATAGTTAAGATAATGTCTCCAATTCATCTGATTTCTTTCTTCCTTCATAACCATATTAAAGGAAACAAATCTTGTATGCTATTGAAAAACTGACTTATTTGATTTTTAATCCATGACATTGGTCAAATATTTTTAAAGACAAAAAACATATTAAAAAATTTACTTGGTCACAGCTTGATTATGCAAGACTATTTCACAAAACAAACTAAATTTTTTATACTTTTTTAAAACTAAATTTGTTTGAGCTGTTCCTTTAAAAAAAAGTTCCAAATTTGTCTGCATAATTATATCTTCAATGTATAAGATTTTTGAGGTGTTACCTATCTCTGTAGTTGTGCTAAATTTGCGTAGGTTAATAGAACTGGAAGAATAAAATAAAATATTTTTAAAATGTTTAGAATGAAAAATTATTTAAATGTTCAATTGTTAGCTTATAGATGTGATCTTTTGATTCCAATCCGAAATTATCTTAATACAAATGTATGATGAAAAAAATGAGTTCTGTGTTCTATTCATAAAAACTTATTTATATTTGCAAACAATTTTAAGATCTTTCTTTTTCCTCTGTACATATTTAATCTTAACTTGTAAAAAACATGCAAACTGAAAAGTTAGGTTTCATCTTTATTTAATTCTAAGCTTTATTCAGGAGGATGCGAGAAGGAGGGGGGGGATATATCCTTTCAGAGATCTTTATATACTGTATGCTCTTGTTTTTGTTGTATAATTTTTTTAAAAAAATTCTTTATAGAGCCTCAAACCCAAGAGAGGAGACTTTTAATATTTAGTGTTTCTCTTTTCTAGTAATAGATTTCATTATTATCACACACATTAATAATTTGAGGTCTTATCTGTCTGTGAAAAATATAAATTTATTAAAAAATATAGGATTACCAGTTAATATATATATATACTTTTAACTACATTGTGACTTATCAATTTTTAATGTATGTAATTACGTAGAAGAACTCAATATGTGAAAATTGGAAAGCATCTAGTTAATATAAATCTTAGAATTTCAGAATTTATTGGTTTGTTTCCTCAGAGTATTTTCCTTTAAGTAATATGTCATTGATTGCTTTAAACCTGTTTACAGTATCTGGATCATTTATGATAAAACTTGTTCACTGCTTTTACTAGTGATAAATTAAAAATATTTTTTAAAGAAATGAAAATAATGCTAGTGAATAATATAATTGTTTTCCTCCAAGGTATTAATTTTCGATTAAGAATTTTTTTAACGAGAAATTGCTTTAAATGACTAAGATATATTCTAAAATTTTCATTCAGAATAAAAATATTTTGTTAGGATGTGTTAAAACCATATTTAATTTTTAATATCTGTATTTACTTTATTAAATATTTTTACGCGTTTTAACAGAAAAAAATTAAAATAGAGAATTCTAATTCTTCTAATTTAATTAGAATTGTGTGTCTTAAAACCCTTTTTTCAAATTTTTCTGCTTTTACCGACCATTAAACATATAGCATTTTGTTGCGTATTTAGGTGCCTGCGTTATGTATTTTTTTTTTTTTTTGGAATGGGGGGGAGTGATATTTGGTCTGTCTGTACACGTGTTAAACAGTCGATTAATGCAATGCTCTACGTAACCTAATACCTATCTTTACCTAAATACTTCCACTAATTTTTTGAGGTTCGCATAATTTATCTATTTTCTATATAATGCATAATACTTCTTTTAAATTGATCAAATGATTTTTGTTATGCCGTATTTCTAGTTCTTAACTCAGTATCTGATTTTCTTATTTCCTTATCTTCCGATATTACTTTTCCTTTTCATGCTAAAGCATTTATCCCAATTTGCAATATGCCGCTCCAGTTCATCATCATTATGAACGTGGACTACACGTTTTCTGATGTACTAAATCATTAATTTTTGTTTAACATAAATTTCGTTCGGGAAGTTTATCTGCCCTTTGCTTATATAAAGCATCCAGAGAGAAAGTAAATTTTTCTCAAAAATGATGGAGAAAAAACATTTTGAAGTTGCATATAAATACATATTATATTTATATGCAACTTCCAATATATATAAGAATATTAATCATTAAAAAATCCGGTTCTCAATAATCATATTTAATTTAAAATTCAACAAATCTTTTGAACGTAATGTAAAAAAAAATGCATCAATCGAGAAACGAGCGAAAAACCCTTTTGATTTTTGACTCGAGTTCCGGCATACAAATAACATCATTGTTCTGGGACTTATCCAACTTTTGTTTGCCTGTATATCTTCATACTAAAAGACTGAGATAAATACTTCTCTATTTTTATATTAAATCCACCGTAACTTTTAATTCCTGTGCAATAATTTTATTTATTACACAATAAAAATAGTAAATTTATGACTTAACTATTAAACTATTTTTCAAATTTTTACTTCGGCTATTACACTCTGCTGGACTAGCCCCGCCCTACTATCGTATAGTATTTTCTCTGACCCCATGGGCAGCCAATGAAAGTTTACTTCCTCACTCGCCAAAATCCAATCAGAGAACAGTCACTCAGCTCTTCCTCATGCATTCACAACCAACTCATCGGAGCGAACTTTTCTGAATGATTGACTCGGGCAGTCAAAATGCCGCAACTCATAGCATGAAAAATTCCACTATAGTCTCCACATCCATCATTCCACATATGGGATTAAGGACCGCAAACGGCCCAAATGCTAATGATAATATCATTTGCTTGTATGTATATGGCAGGCACATCTTTCTCCTTCTAGAAATTTAGAATCAAATTACGTAAGAAAAATATTAAAAAGAATCATCGAACTCTCTTAAACTTCAACCTAAAATGCCTGTTGCATAATACGATCCTGGTTTGTCTCGAAGTTGATACTTGTGTTTTTATACGCTTATGTAAAACTAACCTTGAATAGTTCCATCTTAATTTAGAATACCTTAAAATTCCAATAATTCGTTCATTTTATACAGTTGAAAACACTTCTAAAAAGCATCGAGAATGGATATAATCGAGATGAATGGTAAATTTGAGAAAATTTTTCCGGTAAATTCTCGAAATTATACCCATTTAATAAAGTCATAGGAATCGAATGGCTTGACTGAATTTAATTCGCTAACAAAAAGTAGAAAAGAGCGTATATTAAGTATTGAAGTTAGGTTCGTTTTAATTGGGAATGGCCTTGTTTTTTTCATTATGTTTGTATTTTTCAGTATTAAAGAGAAAAGTACTAACTTTTTCTCAAGTCAAAGTAGTCAAACAAAACAAAAAGTACTTATTTTTAAAAAAACTGGTTGGGTCCTCTACGCATCTAAGGAAAAGTTTGTTACACGCAAATAATTTCATTCACCTGGTAATGTTAAAATAAACTATTTTTCACTATAGCTTCAGTTTTCCAAACTTTTTCCATTTAATCATGGTGTATTTCCCTCTCACAGCTGGAGAGTAAGGCACACCCATAATTTTATGTCGTTCTGGTGATTAGTTTTAGTTTCCTATTTCTAAATTCGTCTCCCTCGAAGACTGAAGCTACTTTTTGAATTATTAATTTCACTCTTGAATCCCAAAGGAAATATTCGTTGATAGTAGTGAAAAGATAAGTGCATGTATTAAATCGGTAGTACCGGATGATTGATTTGTGTGTAATAAATTAGGTTTTCTGTCAAATCTTGTAATACAATTATAATTTATTTGTAATAGTCTAAGTAACGACTACAGAAGGTCCTTCACACTTTATGGAAACGATTTTGTAATTCATTTTCTCGTTTGCATTGTGAAAAAACTGGAAATTTCAGAATAATCGTCTGTTAAGGTTTTCTTTTGATTGGAATGTAAAATAAAAGATTTATTTTAAAAATGGTTCCTAAAAATGATATATGGGTCGAAGGTTACGTAATTACGCTTCCAAGGAGAAATATTCGTATCAACAAATTAAAAAACAGTGTAAAAAAATCTCGGCTATTGCATTTCAATCAAAGGTATTTATAGTATATGTTGTTGCCAATGCCACCTGTCTGACTCGTTCAGATCGAGGCTCACAAAATTCATCATGTCAAGGGGCTAGATGTACGCCTGTCGCAGACCGTAGCCTTGAGCACCATACAGGTGACAGTACGATTTAGCTCGGTTCCACCCCAGTTTTGAGGGAGGGTCAGGGCGTCCTACCTCTCATCCCCTATCACGAACCTCACGGAGTGGACTTGCGGGGCTCCGGCTGTTTAGAGTACCCCCATGCCGCGAAGGCGCTATACATTTACAAACATCCATGTCTTCTCCGGGATTCATCCTAAGATTGTTCAAACAAAGGCAACTATCAAGAAAGTGAAGTTTTATGATCCTAAAAGAAAATCCACCGACTGAAAGATTCATTGAATCGAAACTAGGAATGTCTTCCAGAACTGTAATTAAAATGATTGATAAGGATTTAAAGTTGAAACAGTTGCTTAAACCTGAAGAAGTTCTCCTTTTTTAAAACATTGTTGAAAGAAAAACAAATCGTAGAGAATTCTGTAAAAAACATCTAGCTGCTGAAAAAGGGAAATGTGTGGTAACACTCGATGAGGTATGGATATATTTATATAAGTGACTGTAGCGAAAGAAGATAAATTTTTTATTGCTGAACTGACATGAATGACTACAAAAAATGGCATCGTCAATGTACAGTAAATTTCCTAAAGGGATTCATGATAATTGCAGGAATTTCTAACAACGGCAAATTAAAATTTCAAAAAGTCTCAAGTAAAGCCAAAATTAATTCACTCTACTATCAGGATAAGAATATTTTAGAACCAATTTTTTAAGAAGAGATTCCAACTTTATATAGAAAGGACACTGAGATAAAGTTGAACTTCATATGGACAAAGCCTCTAATCACAAGTCTTAAGTCAACTGCCGCTTATTTAGCAAAGAAAGAATCAGAAAAAGGAATAAAGTGTATCCTATTTGATGAAATACGTGTAAAATCCCCCTACGCTTCTGCAATAGACTTTTGTGCTTTTGGTTTATTAAAACGGCATCCAAGAACACTGAACGGATTAAAATTTGCATGACAGTACTATGAAAAAGTTTACTTTTATCAAAAATTCAAGCTAGAGCTATTGTCAAGAATCATGACTATCAGATAAATGCAAATTTCCACAAAAAATACGGTATTAATTGAAAAAAAAATTAACCATCAAAATAGTTTCCATAAAGTGTGAATGACCTTCTGTATTACAAATAATTATAATTTCATTACGATTTTACATAAAACCTACTTGAGTTTAATTTTTGAGTTTACTAAATTTAAAAAAGATTTGCATTAAAGAAATGAATTGAATTATCCTTTATTTAAACATTTGAATTTTCTCATAGAATTCAGTAGGAAAGCTTCAATGAAAAACATACGTGTTTTTACTCTATTTTTGAAGTTAAATTTATGTACATACATATTAACCATTCTATGGAGGTTTTATTCCATTTGTCAAATTTGATGATATAGTATCGTTTAACTTTTCTTTTTTTTTTTTTGTGAAACTACAAGTTAACCATCAATTACAGTATGTGGTTAAATGACGTGAAAATTAAAAGTTTTGGGGTAAAATAAATTAAAATGTCGAAATATTTTGATACACAGGAGATATCTCGCTATACGCATATTCTGGTAATGCGTACTGTTTCTTATGATTGTGTAAATATATGAGAAATCAGTTATATTATGCACTAAATATAGTTATAATTTGTTTTTATATCATTAAAAGGAGACTTCAATGCATATATGTATGTCAACTATACGATTTCCATTATTCTACTGTCTGTGTAATTTTGCATATAAATTATAACATCAAAGATTATCTCTCCTGTCTGTAGCCAAAAGTTCATTGTCGCGAACTTTTAACTGGCATTATTTTGTCTGTTCTTGGTGCCACTGTGAAATTCTGCCCCGTAAAAGGGGCTGGTGTACGTTAAGTCTGTGGAGCCTCAAAGTCCTCACGTTATCGTGCTGTGGAAGTTCGGAGAGTTGGCTGATTGCACAGGTGTCTCACTCATCCCTTGATCATATCTCAAAACTACGAGGTCCATTGTTCCTAGAATGTTCTTTGAATACTTCCTACGATAATGAAGGAAAAAAGATTTTTTTTGGTGACTTTAAGAGTAAAAGAAAAATTATGAGATAAAAGAAAATGTTTACTAAATAACCAAAATCAGAACATTATATTCGTCAAATATGGTTTCACCCTAAATTAGTTACATTAGGTTAATGCCTGAAGGTTTTTATTTTTTAAAAATCTAGCTGAAGCAGCATGAAATACCTATAATCGTGAACATCTGGATCAAATGTCGAACAAAAACTGTATTCATCTTTCTAAGTTTGCATAACGTTTTCCCATCATTTCGTGCTTTTGGCTCGTTTAAAAGTAAGGGCTATTCGTGAAAGGTCCATAACCTTAGTGATTACAAAACATGAAATTGCTGCAGGTTTTGTTTGCGTAATAATTACATTGCAGGAATGTACCGAGCATATTTCTTTCTCAAAGTTGATTTAGATTTTATTTTTTTCCTTTCCCTTAGTCATTATTTCGAAACTAAGTTCAACAAACTATGATCGAAAATCGTATTCAAAAAATTTGTTTTTCGGACGTGCACGTTTTATTTCTTAAAATCAAATATGTTTAGCTTACATTTTCCTCAACAAATTAAACGGACACTTTTTTTTTCACTTTTATTAAATCAGAAATTGGCATGTGGGAAAATTCATTTCAGAATTTTATGTAACTGTATATCATTAAGCTTGTTTTTTCGAGTGCACATTATTTATTTCGTTCGGTGCTGGAAGCATCAGCATATATCTATTTTTCAAAAGGTACTGCTATTTATTCGTTAGAGAATATACTAATCGGTATTTAACATTAAAATGTTAAACTTCTTTAAAATATGATGGGGTCAAATGATACGCAATTTTTTTCCGTATAAAAAGTAACATTAATTTTATCTGTCTGGCAAGATTAAAAAAAAAGGTAGGAAAAATAATTAAAAATATAGAGAGTTATACTTCATTAGAGTGTTACTTTTTTTATTTAGTTTTTCTTTTAAATTTTAATCAGTTATTTATAGTGGTATGTGTTTGAAATTTAAGAAAAAAAGTACGGGATCCATATAGTTAAATGGAAAAAAGATAGTTAAAACTGAATTACTTTACATATACCGTATTTACTCGAATCTCGGCTGCTCTATTTTTCCAGTGTTAATGCTACTGAAAATCGGGTGAAGCTTAGAATCGAAGGCAAAACATTTGGAATGGAGGAAATTGAGTTTCCACTCCTTTCAAAAAGAAAAACGTAACCTTCCATTCTGATCACTTGCATGGATGACTTATCCCATTCCGCTGTTTATCTCCAGTGTTCAGTTTATCCTAAACATCGTTGTTTGCTTGTATTTAGGAAATATTTTTGTATTCGCTTTCTCTTTTAATCACCTAAACTAGAGGTTCCCCAAAACTGCTTTGTTTCATAGACTCCTTGCCATGTTTTTCGGCTTGGGGTAGACCCCTTCTTAATTAATATTGAATTTTTGCAAATTTATCAACTTGAATGTCTTTTGACAGCTGGTACTACTACTACTTTGAAAAAATTGAGTTTCTAACTGTAATGAAGTATAGTGTTTAAAATTTAAAAAGCACATGTTAATTAAATGAAAAGTTATTTAATACATAAAATAACTGTTAAATAAAATAACGAAACAAACAAATGAGTTAAATGGGAGGGATGAATCTGGAGCTACAATAACACATTTTCAACATTTGGTATCAATCTTGTCAGATTTAACCTTAAATCTCCTCTGTTAGTAGTGTCCAGGTCTTTTGGAGATTGGCAACCATGCTGTAACTCCTTCTCACTAGGAAAAGCAATTAAAAACTTCCCCACGATATTTTATACAGAGGGTGATCGGTTAACGAACACTTTCACGAAAGATTTTTGTGTTCGGATAACGAACACTTTCAAGAAATATTTTTTGTGTTTGGACAACGGACACATATTCGGATAATAAACAAAACGAATTCTAACGAACACTTCTAGGCTCTGAAAAAAAAATTAATATTAAACATTTGTTATTTTGCATACAAAATAAGATCACTGAAAGGAGAATTGTTTAAATCATGCTTAGTATGGATAGTTACTAAATGAAACTTGAATTAACAATGAATTTAAAGATCATTCAGTAATTATTATGCCTAAAATCAATACACACTTTAATACTTGAATTTCAATATGAATATCGATATTTTCTGACAGCTGATAAGTTATGGGCGAGTGGATTTGCTGACATGGCGAAATAAATTAAGCGAATTCTTAATTTTTTCAAACAGTGCAGACTATAAAATATAAAGGTGCCGATGACGCGCTACAGCTGTAAAAATACGCGAAATATGAGAAACGGACTAAAAATCGTTTTTCATCTCTCCTGAATTATGTTGCTTACCTATTGAACTTCAAAGTTATATTGAAAAAAAAAATTCCTATGGAATATTCATACAAATTAGACCATCAATTTCAGTTTTGATTTCATTCAAAACAGATAGTCAGTAGGGTTGGGGATCTTTACAACGACAATGCTATTAATTACTTCCGGAAAATCCTGAAAAAGATAGAAAAGCAATCGACATTGGGCATGTTCTTCAACGCCCCATAAGCAAAAAATGAAAAGGACTGATTAATATGCAAAACTATATGTATGTATTATTTTTTTAAAAAACTTACTAAGAAATTATACATTTTTCAAAATTTAATTTTTAGGATTTCCAGAACGAATTAATCGATTTCACATAGAAGTCTATTGTGAATAGATGATCGGTTAACGAACAATTCGGATAGCGAACATAGTCTTGGAACGGATTATGTTCATTAACCAATCACCCACTGTAATTCAAAACAAATAACAGATTTGCCTTTTTAAAGTCAAAACTGCTGACATCCGTTTCTTATTGCGATCAGTTCCTATTGTAATATGACATTTTTTTCTTCAATGTGACCATATGAATTCAATGCCTACTGTGGTATTACCATAGTCAAAGCATTCTCAAATCTGGTTTCAAAATCTGAATAAAAGCCATTTTAATGTTGAACGTAAGGTAAAACGTCCTGACAGATGTCTGTAACAAATTGAAAAATTCGGGCCCTCCAGTATTATACATCTTTAGCTTAATTTTGGAAAGAAACTCTGAAATGGTTCTTGTTTTAATAAAATTTATGCTGTCACCTTATAAGTAAAAATCAGCCTCTCATTAAATTTAATAAATAAATCTGTAAATAGGTACACACACACACAATTTGGTTTCCACACTAGATTAAATCTTTTAAAAATAAAGTTACGATCTAGTTTAATGAGAGCCACTATCATAGACTCTCATTTACACCTCATGGACCCCCAAATTATTTTTTTACCGACGTCGACCCCTTGCGGGTTGTCATACAGTCCACTTTGGGAATCACTGACCTAAACATTAAAGATATCGGTAAATAGCATCAAAAGGAGCTCACTACAACAAAAGTTTGAAAAGGGAGGCAATTTTATATGCAGAAAAAGAAAAAAAAAATGGAAATAGACTAGTGACCATTGAAATTTTGACACAGATGAAACAACATACGTCGATGGCGTAAGCAAAATGATATAATTTTTGCTTGTTAATGTTCAACAATCTTTAAAAATCCTTTTACATTCTCCAATAAAAAAATCTTTTTAAAAAAATGTTGTATTTTAAATGCCTTGGATAGCACGGAAGACGGCACCATGTGAGAAAATGGCGACGCCGGCAGTATTTCCGAAGTCAACTGTAACAATGAGAGCGACGAATCATTTTAAAAACATGATACTGACGGTTAGAATAATTATAGGTTCATGTATGTGCTAGAAAATTTTAATATACTTGTAAAATTAATTATTAACTTTTTTTCATTAATTTTTTTTTTAAATTCTTAAGTATCGGATATCGTAGAACCTTTTGCACAATTTTTATTTCTTCTCAAAAATGTGTAGAAAATTGGGGATGCGACTTAGAATCCATGGCGGCTTAGATTCGAGTAAATACGGTATATGTAAAGGCATTTAGAATGCATGAAAGCTTTTAAAAATAATTACATGTAATGAGTATTTAATATAACTTTTTATTTAACGGATTCGATAGACTTAATTCAACATATTTATAAGGATTGACTGTATTTAATGCAGAAGTACTACAGTTTTTAAGAATTTATTTATCCTTTATCAGTGAGGATTTCTGTTCTTTTGTTCCAAGTTTTAAATAAATCACAGATCCAATTTTTTTCCATAGACAAATATTTAAGTTTTATTTTCATCTGTTAGAGAGATGTGAGCACATCACTTTCGTGGGAGGAGGTTTTACGCTTTTCTCTGATTTAATGACTATCAGGGGAATAGCAAAAGTAATGGTCACATCGTAAAAACATTTTTATCAAAATTGGAACTAGAATTATTATGGAAGAAAGTAAAAATGTTTTGCACACCCAAACATAATAGCCTATTGCATAACTCGGAGTTTTCGCTAACTCGAGTTCTAAATATTTGAGTTCTGATTTTTGGATTATGCTTAACCCTTTATCTACCGCATTATGATTTACTGCAGTTTTTTTCATATATTTTTTTTTGGATCACTACATTGAAAATTAAAGGACATACATAAACAAAATACTCAACTTTGGGAACTTTAATCTGTAAGAGCTAATTAAAGATATTCCACTGTAAAATTAATTATATATATTGTTCACTTAAAATAACTAGTCAGATCGTTTTCTGAGGTCTTCATTAACGTACAAAATAATAAAAAAAAAAAAATAAGACTCTTAAATTGTGACAAACTATTTTTTTCGGGACAAAAATGATAATCTTCGCAATCCACTAAAAACGAAAACGCCGTCAGCTGATAACGCAATTTCTGGTATAAAACTATTCACCCTCCTCGCTGAAATACTCATCATAGAACCCGTGTTGCCATATATCTTGGAAGAGTAGTTTCCAAAGAATATTCCTGCGAAGTATCATCTGAATATTCGTAAAAATGGTTATTCTATGTAATTTTAAAGTGAGTGGTACTTATAAGTACCGTCGGTAGATAAAGGGTTAAACGAAAAAGTTAATCAGAAGTTAATATAAAAAATTTCCGAATGAACTCTTTATTTTCTAATAGAGATATAGAGAAAAATACAAATAAGGGTACACTTATCCTCAGGGACGTCTTAAGGCATGGGCTAACTGGGCCCGGGCTCAGGGCCTTCGCCACAATAAGGGCATCGTCTCCTTCTTGAATCAGCCTTAATAAGATCACGATTCGAATAATTTTAACAGTCAAATGTTTTTTACGGTTGTATTATCCGAAAAACTGGGAATTCCGGATGATACGTCAACTGGATACATGTGATGACCGTGGTCCATGCATAAGCCTAGGCCTACTACCATACACCATCATTACTCATTCAGTCTAAAGGCGGTAGTCAGTCGAGCTGGTCTGTGCGATTGTAAGTTATACACATTTATTTGCTTCGGGTTATTGTTTGTACGAGTATTTGAAACGTATGCTATGAACTACCTAATTTTATGCGTCATAGGTGGGGCCTACTTTTGCATAGTGGCCCAGGGCCTCAAGAAGTCTTAAGACGTCTCTGCTTATCCTCATGATGAACTAATCGATCTGAAAATAATCCACGAATGCTTTTAAAAGAAATTAAAAATCAATAGCTTACGACAAATCGTCCTTCCTTACAAAAGATAGTTTATTGATGTTGCACTTTGAAGCAATAGCAGAATGGCTATTGGTGACGAACCTCAAAATGTAAAGCCTTTGTCAAGTGATGAGGACGTCATCTGAGCTGGCTCTCCATTCTCCAAACCACCGGCTGTAGTAGCTTAGGGGCCAGGTCACGGACTCGTGGACGAAGTGCCATGAGTTCCAAGCCCCGCTGTGTAGAGGTCTTGATGAGCGTTAAATCTGTCAAGAATCGAAGTCGTCCCGTTAGTATGGTGAAGAAATTTGGAGAGGGGGCGAAAACTCGGGTGTCGTCCTGGTCACTTGACCATGATTCAGAATTTCGAGGTTTGTCGTCAACAGCACTCGTGAGGTTTTATAGCTTGATTTTAATAAACACCTCACCAACCTGAGGACTTAGAGTTTCGACTGATTGATCGTGCGTCAGCGAGTCTACACAGTTGGTCTTCATTCGCCCTTGCACTCAAACCCATGACTCGACAAAAACAATGCCGGCCACGAGTTCGCGACCGTAACCACTCGGCTATGGTTACAGTTTCTACTAAAAGCCATATTTTAAATATTTTTGATTATTTTGCAAATGAGAGGTTTCTAAACCATTATATTGAAATGGAATGTTTGTTTATTTTGTAATAAAACAAAAATAACTCCAATTCTTAAATAAATGTCTGAATGAATCCTAGAAGACTGATTTAATTAAAGCTAATTCCCCCTTTTTTTTCTAGAAATTTTTCTTTTGGTTGCTTAAAATTTTTAGTTGTGACCCATAGCTTCAATAGCAAGCTATCGAAAGTAAGATTCGAAAATTATTGAAATTCAGGATCATTTCGATTGCCTTTTTTAGCTATGCCAAATGAAAATTAAGAATTTTATTCACGGTCCATCCGCCCTACCCCCCCCCCCCAAACTATACAGTAAAAGATAAAATATTTACACTCAATTACAGGAATAGAAGGGAAAAAAAAGTATACACCTTTATATTTATTCCAATCCATATCTATTTTCGAGATAGTTATTTAGAGTTAGTTTCATAAATCAGATTCATATAATTTTCGTCTTCTATTTGGGGTTCTGAAATTTTCAACTTCAAAACACTGACGTATAGTTGCATGAAATGGTAAAAAGTAACGTACGATTATACGAATTTCATGAGTTCATGAACTTTTTTCTGTAGATACTTTATATTAGATTTCTAATCATTAATTTACCTTTGCTCTAAGCAAAAATAGAAAATAAATTCTCGTAAATGCTCAATACCTTTCGCATTCTACAGATTGCTATGATTTCGATTTTAATTTACAATTTTTATGAACTAACTTTATTAATAAAAAGAATTTAAGTATGTACAATCAGTTGGGAATTTATATTTTATTC
>BMAV01008948.1:66022-84159 GCA_019973955.1 Trichonephila inaurata madagascariensis
CTTTGTTAAGTTTTTGATTATGCAAAGGAAACAAAAGTTTTAATTTTGTATTATCATATATTGTATAAATTTTTAAAATATACGTTGGTTGCTTTAATTTATATTTTGTGGAAAGTTTTTGTATAGTATATATATAGTTAAATTAACACAACAGCCTACCCATACATTGAATTATTATCTATAAACTCATATGACAGTGGCATATAATAAAGAGGACACCTGATCTAGCGCTTTACTTTCCACACTTTTCATATGGCTGCGGTAGCCTAGTGGTCAAGGTATCAAATCGTGGCGGGCTGCGGTTGCCCAGTGATCAAGGTATCGGATCATGGCAAGCATGTCATGAGTTCGAGCCCAGTACTACTAAAGACCCGCCGTGTAGGGCAGTGATGCACGTTAAATCTGTCGAGAGCTGAAACGTCCTCCTGTTGGTGTGGTGTGGTAGTTAGGAGAGGGGGTGCCAGCTCAGGTGTCGTCCACGTCCCTTGACCATGGTTCAAAATTACGCGGTCCGTCGCCAAAAGCCCTCGTGTAGCTGAACAGTGCGACGTTAATATTCACTCACTGATCGGATTGTGGCTGGCATGTCACGAGTTCGATCCCAGTACCACTAAAGACCTGCCGTGTAGGGGAGCGATGCACGTGAAATCTGTTGAGAACTCAAACGTCCTCCCATTGGTGTTGTGTGGAGTCAGAAGAGGGGCTGCCAGCTCAAGTGTCGTCCTCGTCATTTGACCATGCTTCAAAATTACGAGGTCCGTCACCAAAATCCCTCGTGTTGCTGAACAGTGTGACGTTAATATTCACTCACTCCGCACTTTTCATGAAGGCAAGTAGTACAAATGCTTTAGCGAAATGTTTTCTTGTCGAACATATGAATACATAACTGTGTGTAGTAAAATCCATGAATCACTCGAATTACTAAATAGTGTCGCCCCTTTTGTAAATCCAGAGCGCGCCCAGGGACAAAAGTGTCCACCAGTAAAGTAACTGAGTAAATAATCAGCATTAATTAATAAAATTAATCATTAATAAATACTTAATTAAATGTTACGTACTTATATACTTAGAATTATAATCAATCGGAAAAAAAATCAAGGCATTTGGGAGGGTCAGGACCCTTAGGATACCCCCCCTTGTGTGCGCCACTGTGTATGATAGTTGTTTTCGATATAATGTTCAACTAAGTTACAGAATAACGTTTTCAATGTTCAAAGCAAATTATAGAAGAACATTTTCCATGTTCCCATCACACTTTATTTGCAGTACATAACAGAGAATGCATTTGAAAGGATTAATTTTTTTATAATATATAAATCTTGCTTTTGGATGATTTTTTTTTTATTGGTTTCGCTTTTAATTTAGAAAAATAGAAAAGGGTTAGAAAGTTATAAGTATAACAAAAGGATTGATAATTTTTTTTTTTTCATTCTTTTCAAAGTTCGACTTGGAGCCCTATCACTTTCTCCTGAGATAACATGTAATGATAAAAGAATTTTATTCCATTCATTAAAAAAATACGAAGACATATGTGTTCTTTGATCAGCCTTTGTATTACTGATACAATTAGGCAATTGCCATTGTGTAATTTCCCTTCTAACTTCATGCCGAAAGATGGCACTTTAGCGCGTCACATGATCATCTTGAATAAATATTCTAATTCTTGGTGGGAAAGCATTATATCTTGGAGGCACGCATCACACCCGTCGTAATATTTTTCTCTTTATAACTGATTACATTACTACTGTGGCCTTCAAACTTTTTTGACTCATACAACCCTAAAATTACAAAATGTTCTAAGGGAACCCCACTCTGTCTCTCTTGTAGGAAAATATATCATAAAATAGATCAAAACATATTATAGGTATTTTATGTTAAGACAAAGAAAAAAATATTATATGTTTTCATAAAATTTTTAATGTAATGTTAAATTTAATTTACTCATTCATAATGTTAATAATGCTGCAGGTGTCACCTACACCTACACATACATTATAATTAGTAACTGGGATATACGTGCTTGTGCATTTTTTTTACACAAACTATCGAAGTGTAGGTCGATTGAAATTATGTACCGTCACATTTCATATTCTGCATGTTATTAGTTTTTATATTTTGTTTTTGTTACCACGTAAACATTTTTCACTGAAATACACTGTTCTGAATGGCATTAAAATGTTTATAGCTGTGTGGAGAAATCTTGTGCAACCTAAAATATAAAAGCTGTTCTTGCTAAAAATTAGATTTTAGAGTATATTCCCGAGTGAATTTTTAACCAAAAATGAAGATCTTCTCAGTCATATCTATATTTTAACAAAAAATCTGTTGGTAGTTCAATCACTCGTTCTTGTTTTATCAGTAATAAATCCGATTTTTTTTTTATTGAAATAATAAAATGGATTTTCAATCCAGCCTATATATAAAAAACGGGAATCCATTTTACATACACTTTTATAATTTTCTTTTCGATTTTTTATTCTGAATTTGGAACCCCTGGAACCTCGTGGAACCTACGGGTTCTGCAGAACGCAGTTTGAAGACTACTGCATTTCTGTAATGTAAGTTGTGAGTGGTGTGTGAAAATAAATATTTACAATCAATTGACGCTTATTTAAATACTCTCACTTTATAATACCTCTTGCTACTTTCACCTGTGTTCCTCTTGCTGTTCCAGCAACTTATCTGTAAACCCACAACTGAGAATCTCTACCAAATAACATACATTGTGTGATTTAATTTTATCACGAATGGCATTAGGTCATTTACATAATTCTTTTGCTGTCTCAGGTGAAAAGGATGGTTAAGCGTATTATTCATTCAAAATGTCTTCTTGTTTTTACTATATCGCTCTTACAATATTGGATAGTTTAAAGCTTCGAGACTGAAGCTATTGTAACACTTGAGTTTTTATCTTTAAAAAACAAAGAAATCTCACTATTTATTTTATTACGATAAGTAGTTACTGTTTTTTTTTAGTCAATAGAATAACATGCTAGAGAAGCCTTTTCATTATTACTAGCCCATTGAGGCAGTGAATGTTAGTGCTTTTCGAGAGCTATTTTCCATGGTACTTATATTGTTTTAATGCATCCGCGCCATTAAAATTGTCTCCTTTGTTTGCAGAATTAAGCTGACCTTTATAGCCCATTTTAAAAGAGAATTGCCATCGTTCTGTTTATAGCAGGCCGAGTGTTCACTTAAGTTGCTTATCGATTCTTAGGGATACATATATTACAGTTTGAAATCCAATGCCTTAAGTATTATAAAAGGTTAAAATAATGTATATATCAATAATATCCCAATATTGTTTTCTAGTTAATCGTGTAGTCCCACGCTATTGTTGCTTGTTTATTAATTAACGTCGCATTAAGGTTATTTTGTGGTTATTAGTGACGAATCTGGTCATTTTGAATTACGATTTAGTGAAAAAGGAAACATTTGAGCTCCTACATCACTTTCCTATTATCTACATCACATCACTTGTGGGATTTTTATGCTCAATTGAATTCAACGTTTAGCACTCCCTATTCTGCTTGGTAATTTCCCATCCGAGTAGAAATTCTTGTTTATTTAACTATTGGTTTCTTGGCTACTTTTCTACCCAATGCATCTACTTGTTACTGCAGTTTAACAAAGAAACTTTTATGTCAATCGTTTTTCTTTCCTTCTGTTCACCAACTGAAACTTTGGTTTCTTTTTTTTCTTCCCCCCCCCCCCTCAAAGTAACCATCCGTTCTCTGTATTTGGGATCTCCCTTTAATGATTGATTTTGCATCATTACCAATGACAGATTAGTTGTACACAGCAATATGTAATGCCAATTTCAGTTAATTACTAATAATGTTTAAAGCAATCTATTTGTTTGCATCATTTGTTAAATTTCTTTTAAGTCTATCTAGTAATCAGTGAGCTCTATTTATTTATTTTGATTTTTTACTTTATGGATTGTTTCTACAAAAGTTGTTTGTCTACCTATTTAAATTGATATAAGCTTGTATTTACAGTTGTCTCTCAACAGTTTCCTGTTATTTAGCTAATCATAGTTGGTTGATTTAGTTACGGATGCCATGGATTGTTGGAATTATCGAGTTATCCAAATGATTTCCCTTTACTTAAAAACCTGTTTGGATATAAACTATTTAGTATTAGTTCTACAAATAAGATAATAAATAATTAGGATAGTAAATCAACTGTTTTTGAATATCATATTATTTGTTGTAGATAAATTTGAATTAATTATTGACTTATCATTTGTCTCTGTAAGGACACTATTAAAATTGTAGACCAGAAGTTGCAATCAAAAAATATTTTCAGATTTAATTTCGGTCTTTAGTTTGTTCGCATCTAATTCCGGTTTAGTTTACTCTTATGTTGCAAAATTTCACTTACATTGCTCAGTAATAATCTGATTTAAAAGAAAAATCAAATTTAATTTAAATACAATCGATGATAATATGTGGTGAAAACAATACGTACAATTTTTCTATATATTTCTCGTTTTATTAAATACTACTTCGCGCGCGCGAAGTAGATTCAATGTTTGAAAAGAAATGAAGGGTGCACTAGATAAAAAATGGGTATTTTATTTCTGAAAGCGTCACAATTTTACTCAACAATGAATACGTTTATACATTTATTTCAGCTATCAAATATGAATTTTAACTTATGAAGTAAAATATTTGTGTTTCCACAAAATCTCTTTTGGCCCCCCCCCCCCCTTCATTGTTAGAAGTTTGTGATAATTAGGAATTTTTTTTGTCTATATTATTTTAAATGACTTTATATGAATACAACTATATTAAAAGCTATTTTTCTAAAATTTATTTAAAATATTTCGCTTCAGTCAATAAAATAAATGAAAAACCTTTATTTTGCTACAAGCATATTTTTGACTTTTTATCAGCTGCTTCGAATAGTTAGATGGAAAAAATTTTTTAATGTTGATTTTTTCAAGATACTGTTAAACCTATTCGTATCAGCCTTATAACAATTTTGCAATAAAAAGTAGCTTTTGATTAAGTTTTTTACTCACAATCAATGAGTAATCAAATGTGTTCCATATTTTGTATGAATATTTTTTTATTGTGTAACGTCTTATTTAAATTGTAAACGATTTATAAATATCTTCTCTCAGTTAAAAAATGAAAAAGTGAAATTCATTTTCTTCAAGTTATGAAACAGATGTATGGCAACAAGGGAATTCTTCAAAATTCTATTTTTTATAGATTTTACAACTGCATGCTTTGTTAGTCGACATTAAATGTCCTTGGTTATTTTGTGTACTGTTTGTTTTAAAAGATTATTATGGGCGTTTGTAAGTAAGGTTTCTCTTAGTCGATGTTTATTTAAAAAATATTTGCATATGGGCGTATGTGTAAATTTGTTTTATATTTTGACACCTATTCCTTTGTTTTAAAATCGGGTATTTCACTTTGGATGGTGTCCGAGTTCTTAAGCCTTTAAAGATACATTAATGTTTATTACTTTTTCTCTTCGGAGAGCATTTTAAATTTTAAAACTATTCATCAGTTATCTCTATAAACATTATACAAATTTCCAAATGTTTATTATAATATAAATGCTATATTTATACAGCCTTTGTTGCAATACAAAAACAATGTTAATACAGTCGTCCCTGGCTGAGTAAAATTGAAAATTGTTGTATACATGTATAGTTCTCATAAAATAATGGAAAAAATTTCGTTGTTTGGATACAGAAGAAATCCATAAATGTCTACAAATGGTCTGCAAATAACTCAGCATAACTATTTGTAGTAAATGTGATGGTTCTGTTTGACCAGAGAACCCAATTTATAGTATGTAAAAACAGTCCAAACCATTATGGAACCACCAACAGCTTGCACCAGTGCTTTATTGAAAACTTTGGTCTATGGCCTCCTGGATTCTCATGAAATTCCTATCCTACTTACAAATTTTACCAACTGGAATCGCGTGACTCATCTGACCAAGCGACATTTTTACAGTTTTCTAGGGTCCAACCGATTTGCTCACAATCCCAGCATTGTCGCGACAGCCAGTGATGTGTTAGTAAATGCACTCGAATCGATCTTCTCGTACTTGCTGCATTTATTATTGTTATTTGATGCTATGTTGCTTGTATGGTAACACTGACTGCTCTACGCAGACGTCGCTGCTTTCGGTCATTAAGTAGACGTGGTGGGGTACTGCATTGTCAAAGGTCTTACATTCTTAGCATAGTCTTGTCACTATGGGTCAATGAATGTTGAATTCATAACAATTTCCAAAATGGAATGCATATTCATGTAGCTTCTACTAGCATTTCGTGTTCAAAGTCTGTTAATTCCATCGAGTGACCATAATTAGGTCAAAAGGCTTTTGACATGAATCACTAGTACGAAAGAATACCCTGACAATGCACTGCCCATTTAATTCTTTATTTACGTGATTCCATGACTTTTTACCCCTCAGTATATACAGGGTGTTGCCGAATTTGACTTACAAATTCAGAGGGGGGTATAGTAGGCAGCGGGGGGACGACAGATCAACATAGAACATGGAGTCGCAAACCACGTTTAATGGGAGTTATTCACAAAAACAGTTAAGAAGGGTGTGCTGCATAGTAGAATGAAAAAGGGAAATAAGAGGTAAAAATACATTTATTAGACGTAAAGCATGGTAACAATACTAACAGTGCATCATAGCTCGACGTCAGAAATGCAACCGGATTTGTTTGAACGCACCCGACAATTCTTCGTCCATCGGTGTCGGCTGTGCTATGGCCTGTGCAACTAGAACAATTCCTGTGACAATCCCTTGTAGTTGCATTTCCAACAGTGTGAGATCTGATGATCGTGGCGGTCATAGAACCAAACCTACATGCCCGATCCATCTGTTGGGGTATGCCATATCAAGTCAATCACGTACAGGAGCACAGAAATGCGTCGGAGCCCCATCACAAACCATCATTCATTTGTTCATTCATCATTATTTACCGTAATTTTTTCGTAAACTATGGATCGTACAGGTACAGTTCTTTCGACATTTTTTATACACTTCTAACGAGGAATCTGGCTATGCAGACGACTTTGTGCTCTATTTTGGGGATACCCTGTATATCAGCGGTCGCCAAACTTTTTTACCTCACGGACCAGTAAATTCATAATTTAAATCCCGTGGATCAAACTAATAGGATTTTTTAAGTGTTGAATATATTTATAAGAAAAATTGTGTAATAAGAACACGTAAAATATACCTAATTAACAAGATGAAACTATTAATTGTAATCAAATTATGAAAGCTTTATTAATAAACCATAATAAAATAAACAAAAAAAAAACTGCGGGGGAAAAATAAGATTACAAAATGGTTTAATCATATCAAACAAGTATATCAAACTTTTAGCATTATACATTCCTAGTGTGATAAATTCCTTATTTACCGTGGCGTTATTCTATGAAGTAGCGTTTATAGCGTTATGAATTGAATTATGTTTCAATGCATCTTAAAACATAACTTAACGTGATGAGTTAGTATATTCTACACTTTTCTGCGAAATTTTCTCGCGGACCACCACTTTGGCGACCGCTGCTGTATATAGAAGAAATATTTGGCATACTACCGCCTGTTATGGTAAAAGAGAAAAAATTAAAGGGTGGAAAAATGTTCAGTACATTTTACACCAGAACTTTTTTGTCGCTTAATCTCTTCTAATTATAATTTTTTTCATCAAACCTATAGTATGTTTGTTATAACTTTATAAATTTTATATCTAAATAATTTTTAGATATTTTTCACGGAATTAAAGAGGTAAAATCTGGAACAAAAAACCGCGTTCAAGCAAAGAATCAAGTGATTTCTTTTTTCTTTTCGTAAATTTACAATTAGCTGTTAAGTCGTCGATGTTACGTGAAAGAACCTTGTTATACTGTGTGTGCGTTGATTACCTCATTATGGTGACTCCATGGACGCACTTACTTTCTGATATATGATGCTAGCACTCGAGTGTTTCATACCGTGTCGTTCTGCATTGATGTTAACAAATAGTTCTTTGAAGTAAACCAACAATGGGCTTTGATAATTAACGAACTATGCCCAAGAACTTTATCAATAAATTCTTGATACCTCTTGAAATTCTTCTGGCGAAAGAAAGAGTGGTTTTCAAGCAAAAGTAATTTCGATATTTTAAGAAAATAATAATAAAATAAAAGTTAAGCATAAAATTGATATCATTATAAAAAGCGCCTACTTCTCCGTTTCTAGAATTTTTATGTTACGACTTATGATTTGTTTAGCAGAGACAAAACACAGATCATTATGTTTTAAACGCAAATTATCAATAGTTACTATACAAGTGTAGTTACTTTTTTCAGTGTGAAATACATGTGAAATTTCGTTTTTTTTCCTCCATAAATTAAAGTATGGAATAAAAAGTAACAAATATGAAAACCCAAGTTTCTATTTTTATGCATCGTTTTTTTTTTTATAAAACAGATTTATTTTTAAAAAATGCAACCTAATTTTTTCATAGAAATGAGAAATTATTTTCCGTATTGGAATTTCATAAAATAACTGAAGTACGACGTTTCTTCTACATCTAAATGGTAAAGAGTCTAGTACAGAAGTTAAAGAAATCGTCTTGTTAAAATAAATGAGTTCTTTCAATTTTAAAGAAAAGTAAGGAGAAAAAATGCAAAATATTTTTTCATCATAAAATACGAAAAAATGTTTACACTGATCTGCTATCAATACATAGATAAGCAAAAAAGGACATTAATACAAGCTGTTAATCCGAAATGCTGGTAAGCCAGTATCAAATAAATATAACAGTTATTTCGGGAAGAATTACTGTTTCATAATTTAAGACAATAAAATTTAGATACTATAATTATAAATGTAGTACTTACCCATACATACACAATTCTAAATATTAAAATTTTAGCTAAAAATTAATTAAAAATATATACTTGGATAATACATGCAAGAAGGAACTATTATAAGGCGAGAGGTGAAGGTTTCCTAAATGTGCCATTATTATGCAATACTGAACATCGTAAATAATCCAATTGAACGTTGCAGCTTTAGGACCGTCATTGGCCTGTCTCATAAATTTATTGATACATCATATGCTTTAGCGTTTACCTCATTATTTGAACTCTAATCATTGTAGCTACGTAAATGTCCTAACTGAATTCATAACGTTGCTGAGGTAGTAGTATCCATCGACTGCCTCGTAGTTTGCCAATAGCAGCTAAATGGACAGTTTTGCTTAGAGTGACAGTCTCCAAAGTACACAGTGACGAAAATAGAAAAATAAATAAATGTCATAGTTGTAAATTATTATTTATTGATAACAGGTTTCCGTAATAAATTTTCATACTCTGGCCTTCGGGAGAGAATATCTCAAGGTTTTGAGGAAACTCGGATTTTTTTTAATTTTTTTTTATTGAATTTATTTTGTACAGTTATAGTCTGATTGATGCTTTTGCCCATCAACTGCTTTTACTCAGCTGTCCTCAATCGCTTTTCGCAAGTCGCGTGTTCTCCTTTCGATGTTTGGAAATCAAATATTTTATAAGTTGGGCAAAATCGCTTCCTAACCTCAATCTGCTTTTACTTTAATTTACTTAGTCTAATTTTTTTAAACAAAAAGGATTTATCTGACGTTTTGGAATAAAACTGATAAGCATGTTTGCATGTAAGGAATCATTCGCCGAAATTCACTTTTTTTTGCTATGCTCTTATTTAATTGTAACTCCGTAAACATTTCAGAATTCTTTTAACTTGTAAAAAAACACTGAATATTTCTTTTTGTTATACATATAATTGCTTTATGTACACTTCGAGTCAGGTGTCTATGGAGTGGCTGCGGTAGCCAAGTCACGGTAGGTCATTGTCACGAACTCGTGGTCGGAGTGTCGCGGGTTCGAATCCTGGTGCCACTGAAGACCCATCTTGTAGAGCGGGCTGATGCACGTTAAATCTGCCGAGCTCAAAGTCTTCCCGTTGGCGTAGTGTGGTAGTTTTGAGAGGGAGGTACCAGCTCAGGTGTCGTCCTCATCATTTGACCAAGGCTCAAAATTACGAGGTCCTTCGCCAATAGCCCTCATGTTGCTTTTTAGAGTGATGTTAAAAAACTCTTACAACCTGGTGTCTAGGGGTTGTTAAGAAATGAATGATGAACCAGGTCCGTAAAACAAATTTTAGAATAGATTCATCTGTAACATCTTGCCTACGCTTATGGACCACATTTTCCCACCGTATCCTACACCTACTCACTTATCTCCTGTGGTCGTGGTAGCCATGTGGTCATGGTCACTAACTCATTGTCGACGTTGCCGAGTCGTGGGATTGAATCCAGCTGCCACTGAAGACCTACCGTATGGTGGGGCTGATGCACGTTAAATATATGGTGGCTCAAAATCCTCACGTTTGTGTGGTGTAGTGGTCAAGAGAGTGGAATTCCAGCTGAAGTGTCGTCCTCGTCACTTTAGCATGGTTCAAAATTACGAGGTCCGTCGCCAATAGCCCTCTTGTTATTTTAGAGCGGGACGTTAATACTCTTACTTAAGACCTAATACTCTCTTTTACTACTTCGGGTTTGAAAATTTGGAGGTTGTGGGTGCCAGCTCAGGTTTCGTTCTCATAACTTAACGTGCACCGCCACTAGTAGCTCTCTTGTTGTTTCGTAGTGACGTTAATAAATAATTAAACCAGTGGTGCACACAAGGGTGGTGGGTCCTCGAGTCCGGACCCCTTCCATAGCGCTTGATTTTTTTTTTCGATTGATTATAATCCTATGTATATAGTGCGTGAAAATTAATTATTTAATGCTAATTGTTTATTCATTAATTAATTTTTAATTGCTTTTTGCTCCCAAAAATCGACAAAGTCAAAAGAATATGTTGGGCGGTGTATTGGATCATGATACAGGAATGGTGGACTTTCGCCCATGGACCTTCCCCCCTCTTGAGAAATTTCTGTGTGCGCCACTGAATCAAACCATTACTCTGGGTCACGGGTCACGTGAATCTCCTCCGTTTACTATCAATTACGCCACTGCTACCTATTTGGTTTTAGTTAACTAACTCAATATCTCTTCACTTACATTACAAACAGAAGGGAGAATGTTGGTTAGCCACAAAATTGGTTGTAAACCCGCTAAACATGCCCAAGTCTTTTTTTTTCCCTATGTTTATAGCTATTGTAACGTTTATCTCTAATAATCAAATATATATATTTCAGGATTGAATAATTTTACCCTTTTTCCTATTTTGAAAAGTTATTAATATGTATTTTCAAATATACTTAAAAACACCTTTTTATATAAATGTGAAATGTTTTATCGTTGTTAGTCACGTTATGATATTAAATGAGCGTTTACTTTGTTACTGGATGTCATTGATACATTTGGTAACTAAAATGTTTATTGAGCATAAGTTTTTTATCTAGTAAAATAATGGGGAAAAATTTTATTTTTTAAAAAAATATATTTGCGCAAGATTAAAAGAGAGATTTAAAAAAATGTCTTATAATTCTCTCCCTTCTACTTTTGATAGTTTATTTTTTAGTGTACAAAATACTTTTAAACTTCTGATTGAACATGACTTTACCGATAAATTCAGAAACCATATATTGATATATCAATCTTATGGATTTTTTCTTGTTTATTTTTTTTTTTTTTTTGTGTACCAGAAAAATTACTTACAAGCATAAATTGAACCAATAGGATACATTTTCCTCAAAGTCATAAAAGCATAAAATTTTTCTTCCGCGTATAGAACAAAGATTGGATTCTACTATGATTTTATATTGGAATTAACCTTCGTTTTGTTATACCCGTTCTGGACAAAATGTAGAGTATACACTAAAGAAAATATTTATAAATACGAATGTTTATCTGATTTCGAACACGAATTTCATGTTGAATACAGGAGAAAAAAACACGTGGTTTGTCGTGTTAAATTTCTATTTCACGGAACAATTGTTCCACCTCTTTGAAGACATGCTTCGTGGAACATTTCCACTTATTTTTTTAGACAGGTCAAAAAATACTACAAAACGAATTAAATAGTGATTTGTATTCAAAATTGAAACTTATCCTTGAAATAGTAATTAACATTTAATATTGCCTTTGGGTTATTCTGAGAAAATATAAATTTGGCGTACTTGTACAAATTCATATTTCTTTTCTTTTGTTTCTGTTTTCCTATATGCGTAAGTAAATAATGAATGATTGATATATTTGTTATATTTTATGGTATTTTATGAAGTTCTTTATATTCATTCCTTGCTTAAACTAGAAAAATTCTGGGCTTTAATTATAATTATGTTTGTCCTTCCTACTTTCGAACTTAGCCATTTTTTTTCAAAAATTTAGAATAAAGCCAACATAAGGCATAGCGTCTTTGACCATCAGTTATTCAATTGATTTTAAATTCATTTAAAACTGTCATCGTGGGGTTGTGATCATTGTCACCAGTTTCTAGTGTAGTCAATTTTTAAGTAAGCTAATTTTTAAGTAATACTCAGATTTTTACAATTTGTATCGAATGTATCGATCAAGTATCTAACCCTGATATCTCACTCTAATCAAAATTCCTCCACATGCAGGCCAGTGTGACCACTGAGAGAGATCTCTGCCTAAACTATAATTCAATAACCTCTATAATTACGTCTTTCAACATTGTTGGATTGGTTGTATCTGGTGCGTTGTTTCTATTACGGCCGCGGTAGCCGAGTGGTATAGGTATCGGATCGTGGCTTGCCTTGTCACGAGTTCGAGCCCAGTGCCACTAAAGACCCGCCGTGTAGGGCAGCAATGCACGTTAAATCTGTCGAGAGCTGAAACGTCCTCCCTTTGGTGTGGTGTGGTAGTTAGGAGAGGGGGGTGCCAGCTCAGGTGTCATCCAAGTCACTTGACCATGGTTCAAAATTACGTGGTCCGTCGCCAAAAGCCCTAGTGTAGCTAAACAGTGCGATGTTAATATTCAATCAATCAATCAAAGCGTTGTTTCTATCAGATTAGTAGACACTCTGAATCGCTCTTCAGTGTAAACTTGAACTCCTCAGTGTAGATTATAGAAGTCCACTGCTGTCTGGCCTTGGAAACGTGTTCCTTTGCCCAATCTCTGCCACATCTCTGTGGATGGTTTTGGGGAACACACATAACTGGTCGTTTTAAATAGAGACTTGCATTGTGAAGGCGTTCTTGCACCATTGTAGCTAAGGTTCTTGTTCCGAATACGACAAAATGATTTGCAACAAGCTGAGGAATCATAGTGTATCTTCTCATTCTGCTTGAAAGAGCTGGAAAAGTCTCCCGCAGAGGTGTTTTTACTCATGATTGACCTTGAACCAATGTCTTCAAGATGCAGTGTTTTAATTTTGATTGATCCTACAGCCGTTGGATCACACTGGAAGCCAATGTTAGACGCTCTAGTAGCATCAACTTGTGACAAGTTCTTCTCCATCCATCCCAATGCCTGCCACCTAAATGAATCGAGTAAATAAATTCTCCAAGAGATTTCTAAACTCTCCTGGATATTGTCATCGAAATTACCAGCAACTATTGAAGACCTACAATCATACATATAACGTACGCGCCAAGCTGCATAAGTTTGATTTTTGCACATTTTCTCTAATTTCTACTAAAATGTCCGTTTCTTCAAGTACAAACTATGAATATTATTTTTTTCATATAAGCTTTCTTAAATTGCATGGTTATCATTCAAATAAACAATGAAATTTATTGTTGCTGCCATTTTTTTTAATGGCGAGCTTCGAAAAGTGCTTTGTACCTTAACTTTTGGTGGCCGGTGTATATAATAAAACAGAAATGCCATAAAAATTGTCATATCTAAAAAAAAAGGAAATAACATTTAGTCGAGATGTATTTCACATGTATGGGGCAAATGCAATAATTGCGCATAAGAAAATCATCGCCAAGTAAATATTTATCTGTAAGTCTAATATGATCGATTTACAAACGAGTGTAAGAATAACTTCCTGTTTATTACGTAAAGTGTTTTGGTGAAAAATTATAAATTTACAATGATTTAATTTTTTAAAATTTATTTAAAAATTCCATGAAAGCTTGCCATTGATTTGAGTTAACCATTCTAACAATATCACAATTAGAATGGTAGAAGAAATTACTCTAACTACAAATTGATCAATATTAATTGCATATTTTGTTATTCTTGATTTCCACGTGGGAGGGGATCCAACTAAGCATCATGTAGATGTTATGTGACGTTTTAATTATTAACAGATGAAAAGAAGAATTACTCTCTACGTAAAGATTCCAACGCACCTAATGAATCTTTAAATAAAGTTTTGGCACACTTTTTTTGATTAATTAATGAAGGGTTGATGATTAATTTAAACTGATTATCTACTAATAAAAACTTAAGAACCCTTGATCGAAAATTGAAAACTCAAGCAATGCAATATCCACATTGAAGGGAAAGAAACATATGGTGAAGAATGATCTTGCAAATTGTGTTAAATATCTTGACAGCCATTGATTCAACCTGGAAAACAAATTCAATATAATGCTCCATTTTGCCGTGCATATCAAGTTGTCTGAATAAACAAGTATCTTATTTGTATTCACGCACACACGCATATGTAATAATTCTTATATATATATATATATAATTTGTATATCGATAATAAGGGACTCTCTCTCTCTCTCTCTTCATTATGAATTTCTGAACTCTTTAGGGGGTTTGAGCTTGCTTGCACAAGCGAGGAAAAAAAAAAACTTTTATGATAACAAACTAAACCTCACATTTCCAACCCTTACAAATTAAAGTAATACGTTATAGTTGAGTCTGTTATTAAAGGTAACACTTTTGAATTTAATGTGTTAATCAAAATTAACAATAGTTTCCACATTTTAACAAATCAAATTTTACTTTATTTCTTATACATTCGTATTCAGGCCACATCGCTATTACGTATGGTAGCTGTTATTTATGTATTATTTTATACGATACGGCTAATTTGTGTATATATTATTTTTGAATTTGTCACCTTTTTTTTCAATGCAAATGACTTTCTTTATAGTGTATACAGTCAAAGTCCAAAGTGAACATGAATAGTCACATTTTAAAAACTTGTTTACAAAATGTACTTATATTTAAGCATAGAAAAATGTAATTTCGTTGTTAAACAGTTACGTAACGTATAGTAAATATTATAATTTATTGTATAATAATTTAAACTGTAGTAAAATATTAATGTACAAAAGAAAAAAAAAATTTTTTGAAGGCAAAAGTTATCGTACATTTACAATTAGTATAACTTTGAAGAGCTTCGTTACTTAAAATAAAATATATTGCGTGTGACCTACCTGACTGTAATAAGGTTTTGGAGCATACATTTTCAGTGTTTCTAACTCGTTTCGAAACTATTCCTATAGCCTGTGTGTAGCCTCAAAGTGCTACGTTAATAAATAATCAATCGAAGCAATTTCTTGTGACACAGTTTAATTTCTTAATTTTGGCTTCAATATTTCCCTGGCATGTGTTTAATCAGATTCAAACCCGATGACTGGGGTGGTGAATGTAGTTGTTGTAGAGTGTGATAGAGGAGCCACTGTTTTACAATTTTAGTAATTTTGAACCTCTGGAAAAAATGTGTTTAGGGGAGAACATTTTTAGATCTCGCAACTTTATTTTTTTGAACCAAACTTTCGTGTGAGATTCTTGCATTGATATTTATTTATGTTTCTGTAACAATAACATCGCAATTCTATTTACAAGAAATCGGTTATACAAATCAAAATCTCTTTAAAATAATTAATATTTTTAATGCACACAATCGCTACAGCATATATATATATATATATATATATATATATATATATACACACAGTCGGACCTCTATATAACGAAGTCACTAAATCCCGAAAAAGTTCGTTATATGAAAAATTCGTTATATAGAGGTTCATCTTTTAATTTTTTTGATAAACCACATAAAACAAATTTTAAATTCATAAATATTATGTATTTAAAAAGTAATTATTCACACACCTTTTTGTAAATTAAAATATATTTGTTTTATACATCTTATCTATCAAAAAAAAAAGATAGAAAAATTGAAAGGAAAATTTGTTGACGTCTTTATCCACCTCCTGAAGAACTAATTTTTTTTCTTTGATGCTCAAGGACTTACTTTTTAACATTTTTTAGCTACAAGAAACTAAGTTACCAGTACGACTGATAAACACTACAAATAAATGAAGACTAGTTCAAGGACATCGGGACACAAAACTCTACTGAGGGTGAAAGGGGATATCGAAGATGTTACAGTGAACTGGACAATGAAGGTTTAAGGTTGCACTTCTTGGATGAAACGTCCTGAATTCTGTTGCTCTCGGCGAGTTAGGCATCTGATAATACCAGTTCAAGCTTTATGACCACCGTAAAGTATGTTAAAAGAGATTAACTTGAAATGTCCATAAATACTTTAAAAATAGGGAGAAAAAAAAATGAATCGCAAGAACAGAATTTCGTTATGTAGAAAATGCACTTCGCTATTGGGAGGTTATTTTACGAAGAAAATCGTGAAATGTCCTTGTTTCCAGGAAAGAGTTCGCTGTATAGAAAAATTCGCAATGTAGAGGTTCGATTGTATATATAAACTTAATAGCAACTTAGAGAAATAATTCTTTCAGCTTCGAGTAACGCATGCAAGTCAGTAAAGGAACATTAATTTTAGTAGTTTTTTTTTTCAAGATTTATAATTTACAAAAACTGTAGTCGTAACATTTTTTCCATGCCGTTAACAATTTTTGCTTTTAGTGCTAAAAGTGATAAATTTAATTTAAAAAAAAACTACGACTTTTAAATTTGGGGAAAGATTTTTCTTCTGTGCGTATGATAAAGTTGAAAACAAAAAAAATCGAGGCAGTAATAGAATCAGCAAAATAAAGCTATTGTGACATATTTATTATAAACTAAGTAAATTCTTTTGCATTGGAATTTTGTAATAATTTCTTTCTTCAGAATAATTTTTTCCTTCGAAATACTTCTTTCTGCCGATTTATTTCGTTTCGTTATATATTTTTTAGCTCAATATACAAATGAGTATTAATTTCAGAATTTATATGTATCTTTTTTTATGTAATTATAATTCATATTGTTTAGAAATAACTTGTTTTTAAATTTTTGAAATTTTGATGTATTTCCGGGAAACGGGAAAAAAATCGGGGAATCGGAAACTCTAGTGTCTAAGGTTATAAATTGTGAGGCTCGTCTATAGCCCTCGTGTTGCTTTAAAGCATAGGTTCTCAACGTGGGTGATAACGCCCCTCCCCCTTGTGGGCGTTTGAGGCTTCCAGGGGGCAGTAAAAGACCCAGAGAAAATTAGGGGGTGTTGAGATGGCGCGGAGGGGCTTCGGCAGATTAACCAAATATAGTCTAAAAAAACACGCTAATTATGTGCCAACAAAAGTAAACTTTAATACTGGTTACCTTATGTTGATTGTATGTATTTAAATCATTTCTACCACGTGTACGAAAATTCACATATTTCAATAGTTTGGAAACTGGATTGAAAAACTTAAAGACTACATTACATTCAGACCTACATTAAATTGAATAATATAGTAAATTCTAATTTCTGTTGTGTACGTGTTGTCTTTGTCTGTGAGCTGTAGGAAAAATGTTCCGTCCACTGCTTTTCATTACTTATATTATCCAAGAAATATAATTAAATACGTTTACCAGGAATTAACGTGTGATCCTTTAAAGGCTGAAACTGTCAATTTCTTTTCTTTCTTTTTTTTTTTTGTAAGCAATAGTTTATTCTGAATTACTTCATATTATCAAAACCTTCCTTCAAAACCGTCTTTATAACAGGCAAGCTAAAACTTTTATTCCACTCTTTTAAATAAAGAAGAAATTCAATAGCGTTTCAATTACAGCAATACCCTGTCTAAAACTAAAATATGTAGTATTACACATTTAAATATATTTGTGGCAATAGAGCTATTTCAGATTTACAAGTAAAAAAAAAAAAAATTGGGGGCATCAGGAAAAAAATTTTTTTTTTAAATATATTATATTATTAATATAAAATATTTTTTTAAAATTTACCATGCATTACATACACTTATTTCTCTAGAGTGGGAGGGGGTGGTATCGAAA
>BMAV01008948.1:85105-110899 GCA_019973955.1 Trichonephila inaurata madagascariensis
TAAAGGAAAAATCAAACCTAAATGTGATAAATATATTAAGTGTTTTTTATTTATTTTTGGGGGGAGGGAAATCGGATCACTTATGTAGATAAAGTGAGTGGGCTATTTTTAATCAAGTTAGTAAATTTTGCATATTTTTTTAAATGTTTTTATTATAGAAATATATTTGTTTTCTATTTAAAGATTTTTATGCATAATTATTTATGTCGAATTCTTTCGTTGCGTTATGATTCATCAATACAAAATCAATGTGTACAAAAATTGCAATATTGCTATCATAAAAAGAGTGTTCCTTCTTTTTATCCATTTACTGAATCGGAAACGTCACTATGTGAACATTTATATTTTGCTTTATAAATACAAAAAGTGTACCTGAGAAAAGTGAAATTGCGAAAGCGGTACTCGCACGAGATTCGAAGTTATTTCTTAAATCGGGTTCAAAACCCTTCAATTAGCGTCGGCAGCTAAAAAAGAGAAGCGGAAGAGAAATAAATCATATCTTCTTGCGCGAAGGATGGGATTTAATGTTACGATCACTCTCTGCTCATAATGTGTTATTTTTAGATGCGTTTTCTTTTTTTCTCTGGATGGAGTGCAAATGTACTTCAACGAAAATCCCGAGACACCACACCGAAATCACGTGCCCGCGACACCTTGCAGCTGGCAGGGGGCTAAGGCAGCTGACTTGAAAAAAGATCGCAAAAAGTAAGACACAAGCGGTTGGTTGCTAGTTGAAATAGGAAGAACAACAGGGTTGGGCTGCTCGGGTTGCTCCTAGCAACAGGCAGCAGAATTGGCTCTTGGACAGAGGAGCTATTTTTATCCTTTTCTGATGAAGTAAATACGGGGAATTCGATTGTATTGTTTTTAATATGCGGCAATCGAAAAAGATACAGGGGGGAAAATATTCACTATGATTTAGATTTTTTCTCTTTTTTGCGGGAAAGGTGTTGTTAGCTTTTAGTTTTTCGCAAAGAATGTTAAGAGAAGGAATAATTATCATATTAATATTTTTTTTATGAAATTAAACCACCAATAGAGATAAGTGAATGTTTATTATTATATTTAGTTCATTATAAAATCGATTGACTGGATCAGTTCTGTTACGGTGTTAAAAAGTACTTTGAAGTCAGTTATGTATTTTCATAATGCTTCTTCACTGGAATTTTAAAATTATTTTTTCTTGTAACACATGCATTCAACAAATTTACACGCATACACAAAATTCAGCTATTTACAGGCCTGAATCTTTTTTTCTTTTGCTGATATTCAAATCATGTGTTTCAGTAGGGTATAAAGTTTACGTACAAGATTTATTTATAGGCGAAACAGATTTGTTTCTTTCGCCTTAAATTGAATTTGTCAATTTTATACAAAATTTACGTTTTAAAATGCATATCAAATTATTTATACACACAGGTATGTATGTTTTACAAAATTTGGTATGTATAATTTGCGTTATCTTTACCTATAGGTAGCCATTTCACAGTTAATGAAATCAAATATTTTGGTACCTATCAGTTATAGGGACCATAGATTGGTGACTACTTTTTGAGGTGTTGCCAACACGAATGTTGACGATTTTATTCGATAAAATGCATTCACTAGAAACACAATGGCGGTGGAACAGAATTTGGCATGTTTTCTGTTTGTTGTCATATGTTTGTCCTCAACGTTCCTATAACCAAGAAGTACAATTTCTTTCTAGGATTGTTTTTTTAAAGTTTCAAACGATTGATTTCTGAGTGAAAAGTTTTTTAATAACTGATCGACGACTTTTTATTCTATCCTGGACGATTTTAGATTTGAGCTACTGCATCTCACTTCTTACTGTTTTGTAATTTGATTGGAACATTTTCCAATCGATGATCCGATTTTTTTTTATTATCATAGAATATGGAAGCTTTCTACCTAGAGTGCTTTATTAATGTAACACTAACCCATACATTTATTTAGATGATGGGGAAACGAGTTGATTATTCAGACGAACTATTCTGTTACAAACGAAGATGACTTTTTTTTATACCAAAAACTATCTTGATAATATTTGTTTTTTTTATACCTCTTCTGTATTTTTTCGCCTATCTTTCGTGAAGTAGAATTTTATTGAAAATCACCAGAGCATTGATAACCGATAATTTGATTTGTCGTCTAATTCCTCTGTGATTTCCACAATGATTAGTTAAACTTCCTAATAAACTAATATATTTCAAATATTTTAAAATCGGTATAATTAATGGCGATTTTTTTTTCTTTTGGGGCTCTCTAATGAATATTTAATTTCTATAAATCCTGATACCTTAAGATTATTTCAATTATTTTTGTGATTAGAATTTCCTAAAATTATTCTCTTGTATTTTTAGAGTTAACCTACCGAACTTCATCTAGCATTACTACTCTGATTGCAAATTTTGCGTCTTCCGTGTCGCTATTACGCATGATAAAGGAAAATAATGATTAAACACTAAATAATAATTGCGGTAAATCACGTAACTCTTTCATAATAGTCTCTATATACGTGTTTTATAACAATTCCTGAATAACATTTCGTGTTCTATCCTTTGTTAATAATTTTGATGTATTTGTGTGTCATTACAGTATTTTCTTCATTTCCAATGTCTTTGTTTTTTGATATTTTTTTAAGTTTTGAAAATGTCTTTTAAATCGTCAATGAAGTTAGAAATTAATGAAAACATCTCTAAATGAAATGTGCAAGTAAAGCGACTGCGCCCGACCTAATGCAAACAACAGCAGCTCTTCTAGTGGCGAAATTTGGAAGATAGACATTACAAAAAGAAAACGAAAAGAGAGGAAGCAAAATTTTCAATTAGAAAGTTTTAGAGCATCAATTAATTAGTAAGAAACAACATTTTGTTCTCACGGATATGATAAATAGAAGCCTGTACACTCAAATCTCCGAAATCAATGCACTCTATTTTGGGAATAACCGTTGGTATGATGAAATACGGACAATTTATTACATAAAGTACGTACTTATGTCAATGCAGTTTGATGACATTATACACACACACGCACAAACCGCAAATTCAGCCTTACAGTGATGACAAGTTTAATGTCTAGTATATTCGAAGAGTTCCTCATTCCAAAAGGAAAACGACGAATCTTAATAATTTTCATTTTCCAAAGTATTTGGACAAAATGGATTATAATGTCAATAGTTCAAGGGGATTTAAATCGTGTTGTTAATGGATTAATTAAATAACATCGTTAATTAACTTCTTAAAAAATTTCATTTTAAAGGTGCTATTTTTTAAGTGCAACTAGTTTTTCATTATTAAATAAGTCCAACTTTCCTAAAATTCCTTAAGGTTTCTAAATTACAAGGGCTGTAAAAATGCTATTTTCTAAATGTTAAATGAATATCTCAAACACATTTGACGAGAATTTTTTTCTGTATTTTGAAAGTTGTTTTCTTCAGTCATCCCCCCCCCCAATTCTAAACAGACACACACACACACACACACACACACATATATATATATATAAATATGTGTGTGTGTAAGGATATTATAAAAATATGAATTGTTTTAATTATATACAGTTTCTAAACAAAGAGAACTGCTACATTCTAAAAAATATTTTTAAAATACTTGATATTTTTTCATGCCATAAACTTCTAAATTCAAAATTTGATGCAGTAACTTCCAGTAATTCAGGAAATATTGAAGTTCAAACTTACGATCTAGGATCTCAAAAATTGCTATTGGGTCCCGTATCCTAGTTTATATATTAACTATCCATACATGTATTACACAGTGTTTTTAAAACAAAATTATATATATGTATTATGAGCTACGTGTTTTATTTTTTGATCGAATAATATTAATTCATAAATATTACGTATTTTAGTAAAACTAAAGTAAAATAATTGAAATATAACCTCTTTTTAATGTATTGTGCATAATTATGTATTTTTTTAAATTTTATTTTCAAACAAAAGCTACCGAGCAGGCTGGAGTAGAGGTCCTCTCGGGAGACCAGTATGCATGGTTTTAAATCCTTACTGGGTGAGGTCGGTCTTCCCTGTTAAAAAAAAATCTAATTAGTAAAAAGAAAAAAAAAGTAAAGATAATTGAAAAAATGTTTTAAATGCTTTGCAAATTGTTTGCACAGAGTCACCTGGTATATGGTATCTAGTTGCCTTTTCCGAATATGATTAGATGCGAATTTAAATTTATGGTGAGTTCTAAAGAAAAAGAAAATCCGTAGCGGAAAATTTTTTGAGTTAACTAGTTGCACTAATTGATACATTCATCAACACATAAAAATTCTGTACTAAAAAAAATGTTTTTTAAAATTTAACTGTGTTAATTTATCAAAATAATTTTTAAACTGTTTAATAAGTTAAATCTCAGAAGAAAGAAACTTTAACAGTTATCATCATAATGGATAAAATTGATATCACTGTCAACAGAGTTGAAAAGTATACTAAATTATTTTGATCGATTAATTAATATAGTGTTTTGTCGAATTATGATGACAATTGCAAAAATTAAGTTTAGAGGGGGAGGGGCGGAGCAGTTGAATTTTTAAATGCATAGACCTAATCTGGCATTAAAAATTGTCTCTTGGTAGACGTAACTTGTAACGAAAAACGTAATTGCAAAATAAATTTTTAACTATCTTTGAAAATCAAGTATTGTTACTTTGTCAACGAATCAAAAATCCTGATGAAGATAAAAATATTTCTCTAATTATGTCGCACTGTAAAGGTTGCATTCAAGCTCTGTTGGGAAAAAAAATAAAAGTCGAAGTGTCCCATTTTATGCGTCCTGATGTGAAAGTAAAATTGTTTCTTACCCCGAAATAATCTAGAAGACTCTTTGCTGCACCAGGAAGTTACATAAAAGGTACGCTTTTTTTCTACCTTAAACATTTATTTATGATGTATTTTTAAGTTAAGTTATTGAATTTGTAAATAAGTTTGATAACGTTGTATTTCGATTTTTTGCATAAATTTTACTGTAACTTCAATAATATCCCATTGGAATATTTGAATGCGACCATCACCAATTACGTAGAACTACTTTTGACTGCAATATCTGATCAATTCCAAGATCAAAATTGAAAATAGAAACTGTGAAGTCATTAAAAAAGAATGGTTTTTTTTTCTCAATAAGAGAATAATTTGTGTCCAATTCTAACAACAAAAGGAGGGAGGGAATCGAAAAAAATTTTAAAATTACATTATTCTAGTTTTTATGGTTTGACGTGTATTCGAAGACCCTTTTAAGTATAGTTAATCACATTTCTGACGTAACTGCAAATCTGAATTTCTGCCAATAAATAAAAAGCTCTATTAAATAAGTTTAAAAAGTTGGAAAAATGTTTTTTAAAATTAACGTTAAGGAACTGGAATTATTGAGTGTGTGTACTGTTATGTATTACGATACTTTTGAGTTAAAATAATTTTGCCATGATGTATGAAATATCATTCGAAACCAAATATTAAAACGGACACAAGCTATTTTCTCTCCTTCACTTTATTAAAATAAATTATTTTTGCTTTTTATACACCGCACTCTAACAAATATATTTAATTTGTGTTTAAAAAATGAAACCAAAATGATTGGTGAAGGAAGAGCCACTTATTTAATTTAAACATACAAGCATGGTAGTAAACGAGAAATACACAGAAATTACTTCTTAACGTGTTGCTTAGTAAATATGTGATTGAATTGTATCTATAAGTGTTTTGTTTGATTCAGGATTTAAAAAAAGCAAGTCTTACACTTCGAAGGTTGCGAAAACGTTTATGTGAAGTATCTTACGATATTTATTATGAGCATAATTAAATCTAAATTAACAACTTATTTGAGTACAGAAGAAATATATACTGTAATCCTTGTTGAGTTCATGTGTCAACTTAGAGAATTTATTGAAAACTGACATTATATAGGTTTGATTACAACTACAATTATAATCATTTTAAGCAATTCGGCATGCAAATCCCTTAAACGGGACAAACATTTATGATATAGTTATATAAATCTATATGGGAAAAAACCATGTTATCAATTTTGATTTGGAAAAGGAACCAGTCAAAGACCTCGAATGCTTTTAAAAAACCTGATGCAATATTATTTTTTTAAATCGTTTAAACTATTCTTAACCCATTAACTACCTTATTTTTTTTACTGTGAAATTTTTGGCCGGGTAAGTTATACTGTTACACAACCCATAGGGCATATATAACTATTCAAATTATTTCTTTGTATTGAAGATATTTGATATTTTCGAAAAATTTTATATTATATTTATATATTATAACGAGGGATTGTATACGTAAAATTCCAAAATCCTCAAACGGGAATCATGGCAACTAACGGGTTAATTAAGTTATTTTGACTTATAGACTTGACCATAGGTTTAAAATGAAGGCTGTGAAATCTCCAAAAAATATACTTCTCTTTCTACAACTAAAAAGCTTCTTAAATTTAGTAGAGAGCTTATAATTGGGATTTATGTAGTAAGTTTATATTAAGTTGGATTATAAGTAAGTTTATATTAAGTAAATTTTTTAAGTATAGCTTCCTTCTCCTGGAAGTTGATGGCCTCAGTAGTCGAGTGGTCATGGTCACGAACTCGCGGCGGCGAGTCGTGAGTTCCGAGTCTTATTGCTGCTGAAGCCTCTCCATGTAGAGATGCACGTTAAATATGTTGGTGTGAAATTTGGTAAGTGGAGTACCAGCTGAGGTGTCGTTCTTGTCACTTGACCAAGGTTCAAAATTACAAGGTTCAAGGTCGCCATAAGTCGTTGTTTTGGGGTTCAAAAAATGAAATTTTCCGTTAGTTAAAAAAGTTTTAGCCGTTTGAAGTTTAAAATCGTTATTTGAGCCCAATTAATCCTTGAACTTTTTTAACTATAGCAAAATACAAAATTAAATTTACTAAAGAAAATTAACATATTTTAGATGGAAACGTTTCTATTAAGGTTGTAAGACTTGTGTGAATGAAGTATTAGCAGAGAGCTACGAGTGAAATATTGAATTTTTATATATCCATCTAAAGAACGCAAAAAGTGATACTTTTGTATAGTGAAAAGCAATTTCAGTTTAAGCTGATAAGAGGAAAGGGCATATTGTTGGAATTTTGGGATATTAAAATTTTAAAAAGTCATATTGTATAAGGGTTGTTTTTTTTTTGGTGTGATACATACTATATTTTCCTTTAAATTTAGATATAAAGTTATTTATCATTATTTAAAGTACTTTGTGTTTTTTTTGCATTACTCATTCTCGGAGGCTATCATGTCAGATTTTTTAAAGTAGCTTGCTGATTTTGTTCATTTGTAGCTCAAAATTGATAATACAGAATTTGTTATTAAAGAGTCGCTAAGCCTATTCATACTTTTAGACAAATTTATCAATCATAGAGCTAGTACTTCACGTTGCTTGTCAAAAAAGAGTTGGTGGGCATTTTTTTCCTCATTCTAAATTGCTAAGACACATAACATGCTTGTCTCTGCGCTATTTTTTTTAATGTAAGTAATAAAAAATTTATTATTTCCTTATATTTCTGAGTATAAACTAAGAGTGCATTTTTTCGTCAAAAATTTACATAAAATTCAAAAATAGTACTACTTTCTTAAAAAAAATACCTCTTCAGAAAAGGCACGAGAAGAGAAACTCGTGTATGGCACATAATCGTCGACCTGTTTTATGCCCTTCTACCTGATCATATGAATTTAAACATCCAATGAATTATATATATATAATATAATGTGAATCTTATGAACTATTCGCGGATTTCGAAGGATTTATGCCTTTTCTTTTCTTTTAGAATTAAAGTTCTCTTCAAAACACCCACAAAGTTATAAGGTTAAATCACTTGTGCATGGCTTACGAAAAATGTTTAAAAATCCCACTTTCCATGGAAAAAAAAATGTGATTTTTTTTTTGAGGGAGAATACTCTGGTGAGGTGTCAGGGGCCTCCCATCTCTCTCCCCTTTCACCAACCTCACGAGAGGACTTACGACTCGACGGCTATTTGGAGTCCCCCCCCATGCCGCAAAGGAACAAACGTGAACAAACATTCATGTCTTTAGGATTCGAACCCAGGACCTACGGCACAGAGCAGTCAGTGTCGCTAACCACTTTACCAGATGAGCGACAAATATTAGTGATCCGTATATAAGCTCGATCACCTTGCTTCGAATAATTGTTGGCTTATGCATGGAAATATGTGGTATTTGAAAACTTCAGTATTAGAAATTTTAAATTTGTTAAAGAACTTTTTTCTCCTTACACTTCTTTTCCTTTCCTTTCTTTTCTTTTCCTCTCTTTTATTTTGTCACGGCATGTGATTTGCCTGATCATAATTGAATATCTTGGAAATCTAGAATCAACTTCGTAACTGTCTTTCTCAAGTACATGTGAAATTCTTTTTTCCCGGATTCTAAGAAAGCAGTTTTTCCCCCTCTCTTCAAAATGAATCTCCATAAGAACCATTTAACCAACAAGTATGCTAGTCCTTGACGATATGTCATGATTCAACGTAATCGTTTGCAGAACATTGAAAGCTATTTTCAGAGCTTTAGCATAATACATTCAAACGAATATTTTAAAAACAGTGTTGGAGGTTAACAACTACTTGAAAAAAAATATGTACCAAGGGCAGTGGGTCAAAAAACACACCAGAATTTTTACTCCTCAGACTTAATCACGTTCTGGAGCTTTTCCAAAACAACCCCCTTCCTCATCAGTAAAATAGCATAAGTTTTTGGTTAACATCAATTACGAAGTCCCTCACCTCGGTACATGACGAAAGAAAACACACACACACAAAAATACGAAAGTGTAAATAAAATATTTTGTATCAGTTTTCTGAAATTGGGCGCTCTTTGCCGTTATTTATCCTTGCAGTTCATAAATAAAATACTATTTGGGTAATATTTTTTGCAGGCATTAGGCTTTTTAACTGCTTAAACTAATATTTTTCCTTCACGGTGCTTTTCTTATTGACACATTAGCGTTTTTAAAATAGCTTGATTATAATCTCAAGTATGTGTATAATATACATATATATATAAATAGAACTAGATAATGCATTTCCATATGGCACCGAATTTTGTTCGTTAATAAATTTATTTATAATTTATATTTTGAAAATGCTATCAGAGAAACAATACTGTCAAATTTCAGAATTCTAGCACATTAAAATATGAGTGAAAAATCGATTGCAAAAAGTTCTATCCTTACAAACATTAAAGATGTTAGTAAAATGTATAAAAATTATAATTATTTTCGTATGGTATAACACTTTTCTTTCATTTAAATCATAATTTTTCTTCATGATAGTGTTTATTTTCCTCGTAGAGAAATTTGTATTAACGTAATGACATGAATTCAAATATATATTTGTAAATTAGATGTGCTGAGCAAAAATTATTATAACTCTGCCGAAAAAGGAAAAAAAAAAAAAAAATACTGCTCTTATCAGCGTTTCTTTCAATATATGTAAATAGACTGCTTTTCAACCAATTTCAACACTCTCTAGAACTTTTCACTTTTTCTGATAACAGTATTTAACCTGATGTTAACAGTATTTGTTGACAAATAATTTTTTATCATCTGCTGATGAATTCATTTTATGGCCCATATTTCTTTTTTTTTATCTGTTTTCACGTCTGAATTGGTATTTTCATGCACTCAGACGGAGTATTTCGTTTATTTCCAAATAGCATAATTAGTAACTTTAAAAGCGATTTTTATATCCTAACATGCTTCATCTTTAGGACTCGGAAAAATCGAAACAATATTAGAAATGTAATAAATGAGAGATCTTACCTGTAATGTTGATTTTACTATGTTTTCTCGTTATTTATCTCTTAGCTGTTATTGTAAGTTTTTTATTATTTGTAAAATGTGCATAAAGTAAAAAAAAAAAATGATTCTTTAAAATTTCAATTTTTATTTTCAATTTGGGAGGGACTGATAAATATTTTGTTATGTGTTGTATAATCACAGTTATATTATAATTAAATCAGTTTTTGCGAATATGACTAAATTACTATCGTTTTTAAAAGGCTTTGATTTTCTGTTTTAAACGCATATCTGTTTAAAATTCGAAAATCCAAGAAAGGAAAAGAAATTTGTGTGAAATATTTTTACAGTTAAATCTCTCTCATATATAATCTTTCCTTTGCTTCTTGAACTAAAGTTTTCTCCAAATAAAAATGTACTTTTGGCAATGCGTTTTTTATGGTGTTTCACAATTATTTCTTAGAAGAAAGTATTCATGGAATTAAATTTTTTCCACCGGCTACACGTTACCTAAGTTCCTAATCGGCTACATCTGATATGTTTAAATGACATTTAAAGTTAAAGAATGGTATTTTGTAAACTTTTTGGTTTGTTTTTGTTGCACATTTTCTTTGGCAAGTTTCCTTTTCACAATTTTTTTTGTAAGGTTTTTCTCATAGCTTTACTTCTGCTTGATGCTTAGAGAATTTTTTTAGTCTCGACTGATTTGTTGTCTGATATTGTGTAATTCACTCAAGTACAAACCTATCGCAATACTAGGGAGATTACAAGTTGCTAGAGCTATTCTTCCCCTGAATCTCAATCAAAACAATTCAAAGGCGTGAAGAAAGAATGCTCCCAACAAAAAGTTGAAGATTACACTAAAAAACAGCTGCAACCATTCAAATGGGATTTGGTCGCTGGGAAACACGTTAATGATTGTATTACAATAGATTGTGCAAGTGTTGGGTTTTAATAAGAGGAAATATAAATAAAAGAAATGCTTATTGTATGTGTTTTAAGCTTTTCTAGAATGATTTTGAAAGTATTTCTTGAGTTATGGCGTTTAAGGACGAGAATAAGGACGAGTTGTGAACTTCAAAGTCTGATTTTTCCATATTTTTGTGTTATTTGTTGTTAATATAATTGTGTGCTGAAGAAAAATGCTAAAGAACATAAACATTAGGCAGATATATTTCTAGGGATAATTTCTAAAATTGTTAACTTTATTCTCTAGATATATTACATCCATAATTTTATCAATAATCTAATAGATCGTTCCAAGATCTATTGAAGCTTGTCAGTTTTATAATTAAAGATATTATGCGTACATAGTGAAAAAGAATTACATTTCGTTTTCTTTTCTTGATAGTAGATATATATATATATATATTATTCTTCATTACTCATGTCTTACACTTAATTATACTTAACTTCAAAAATTGCTACTCTCGTGCATTAACGTTCCCTTTTTTTTATAAAGATGTGCTTAAAGATACTTATTTGCATTTCTCACAGTTGAAGAACAACATTGTAGTAATAAGACATTATATTTTAATCTCGAAAGATGGATTTAACTTAGTAATAAGACATTATATTTTAATCTCGAAAGATGGATTTAACTTAGTAATAAGACATTATATTTTAATCTCGAAAGATGGATTTAACTTAATGTAATTGTTTCATTAAAATAATTATTTGACAGTTTTATTAACTGATAATTATTCTTTCCTTTTTTCTTAATAATTTTTCCCGATTGTGTTGTTGATGTTTTTAAAACTTAAGTAGTGTGAACTAAAGAGCACATTGTGTATTTTTTAATCACTAAAATTCCACCTAAATATTTGAATAACAAATATTGACATTTGTTTTACCGTTTGAGTCCGGGGTATTGAAAAAAACTTGTCGAAGAACCCCAAACAGCGCAACAGCGCTTTCTCAGAATGAGTACGAAAAGACCCTAGCAGCAAGATAGCGCTTGTTTTATTTTATGTCGAGAAATGCCAAGCGGCGCAATAGCGCTTTGTTCATTTTACACCGATTAATCCCAATCAGAGCTACAGATTGTTTTACCTATTGTAAAATGTACTATTTACATTCAAAAGAGCTGTGTAGTGTACTTGCTTCATTAAATCTGAGCGCGCGACTTCAACAATCGGTAACGCACCGTCAGTTGTCCATAATGTTCGAAATGTACTGGGTTTTCTCGACATAAAATCTCAACATCGCGATCGCGCTGCTTGGAACCCAAACGGTTAAAAACACGTGCAAATCGGTTAATTTTAATACCGGCCACATCACTGCAAACAGTATTGTTTCTGACATCTGTTACAATTAGTCGTATGAAATAATGAAAGAAATCATTTTTTCCGGGATGAAAGTAGCCTGAATCCAAAAGTGGGAGTGACGGCTCGAATCCGGCCTAAATCGGGAGTTGGCACGCGCTCACGAGTTTAACTAGAGCTTGTACTGCATAATTATAAACCTGAAGTGGAAACAAAACGACCTGTGTGAAAGGTATGAAAACATGTGAAATATACTTCCTTGAGCTTAACAAATGCATGAAAATATTAACCACATAAAATAAAATTATCCGCAATTTTTTAAAAGTGAGTATAATCTTTTTTTTTTTAAAAAAATAATAAATAAATAAATAATAAATATTTAAGTATTGCTTTATATGTTTCTGCCTGTTGTCAAAGTGTAGTGAAATTCGTGGGTTCTGTAAGAGAAATGCTTAAATTTTGAAAAAATTGGTTTCCTGCATCAAAAATTAGCATTTTATGATTTTTAACTTTATTTATATATGTGGTTTAATATCTAATTTTATATTATATCGTCGTATGATATTGGCTACAAACTTCAATCCTGATTTTTTTTGTTATATAAACTTTTATTGTTCAATATTTCACATAACATTTTGTGATTATTCTATATTTAATATCCAAAAAAGTATGCAGTTAAACTAGTAATCTAAAGTAACGTTTTTTCTCTCCCCCTTTTTCTAGGTACTGGAATTGTTTACAGCTATGAGGGAAATGAGTAAAGAAATGTTCAACCAACACTCCCAAACACCTGTCTCAGTGAAAACAGCCAGTGGAGCAGCCCTCGATTCGATTATAAACAGTTGCCAGCAATATGAAGTTCTTTATTTAGGAAGAATAAAGGTACAAATGATAAATTTTTGCTTGTCAGTGTCAATGACAGATTAAAAGTTGTTTGCGCCTCAATTGACTTATATTTCATAGGATGAATTATTTATTTTTAACATGGTGATTTTCCTTTTCTTTGGCAAGATTGTCGCTCTATTCTCGTTAATAAAATGCATATATATTTAACTTTTTTCCTTTAGTCTATGTAAAATTATGTAACAATTTCGAATTTCTCCCCTATCCATTGATTGATGGTCAGAGCTTCATTATAGACGGCATGTTTTCTGTTGACCCTGAAGAATTTATTCTTTGAGTTTTGTGGATGAGCTGGTTTTATTTGATGGGATTACTTTTACGGTACTTTACTGACCTTCAAAACAAGTTATAGGCAAATATATCAAATTTTTATTTCTTCACTCTCGATTTCTTTACTCTGTCTATCAATACTTTATAAACATTTGATTTATTCCGTCTTATGACTAATTTCAACATTTTTTAAAAGGAATTTGTGTTTTTCATTCCAAACAGCTAAATCGCATTTCTTTGCGGGTCTGATATTTTAGGTTTATGTAACTCTACATTTATGAACTTTGTATAATTTATTATTACTATTATTATAATTATTATAAGAGTCTGAATAGAAAGAATATTTCTGCTGTAATGTTTAGAAAACGTTTAGTTTAAAAATGGAAAGGATGTTTGTTTTTTAAACTTCTCCATTTTTTGAAACGATATACAAACATGGCTATTTTATTCGTAAAAAAACGGGAAATATGTGGAGCTTTTAATAGTTATTGACATTTAATTTAATTACCCAAACGTAAAATTTTCCTATTTTTCTGTGATGTGAAGAAATTTAGAACAAGGGTACTCAACCATTTTCCCGCCGTTCCACATACATAAGTCAAGTATTGCACGCCCGCCACAGTATGAGGATAATGGGGGACACTGGACAAAGCAACGTTGATCAAAATGTTAACTCATATTTTTGGCTTTTATTTTAATACTATATTAACTTCTCTATAACACACACTCAAAAAAATATAGATATTTACTTGCATTTTTTACTGAGTTATGGGGTAATTTCGATTTCCTTTCATTAATGACCAAGCCCCTTGTTTGCATTCTACGATCGAAAAAAGCATATAGATTGCAAAATTTATAGATCTGATTGGTACAATTTCTCGCTAAGGGGTTTTTAGCACATTGTGCTTATATAATGAAATTTCTTAATAATACAATTTGCAATAGGCCATAACTGGGTCTTTCAGAAATGGCTGGCCGGCCACAGGTTGGGTATCACTGATTTAGAAGTTAATGGTGCAAATTATGAACTTTATGTCTCAAAATTATACCTAATTTAATTGCTAAAACATATCATTCCCTTCTAGGTTGATATTTTTTTTTAGTAAGTTAATGTATTTATTCTTTTGTTCAGTTGATGTGGCGTGGAAGTTTGCAGAATGGGGTCCAGGAGGGGAATCTGTTGTCTTCGTCACTTAACCTAGATTCAGAATTACTAGATCCGTGATCATTAGCCCTTCGTGTTGCTTCAAAATGCGACGTTAATAAATAATGAGTTCCTTTTATTCTCGACAATGCAGTTTAGATGATTTTTTTTTCTTTAAGGTGCAAAAAAAGGTGCTTTGCTCAAAAATTGAACTGTTTTTTTCCCCTTTTTTTTCTTTCTACTTTTTTTTAAAAACAGATAAAGAATAACTTGCAAAACCCAGACAGATAGGTATTAATGAAATATATTTGGAGCCTTGGACCAAATTATATTGGCTGATAGCTATGTTGCGGAAAACATAGATTCTAAACATTCACCTGCATTATTATGAGTCATGTACTAGTAAATTCATCAAATACTAATAAGAAATACCTCATTATTTTCCTGTTTGGGTTATTATTATGGAAAATGCAATCAAAAAAGTGTTCGAATAAAAAAAATGGATCGGAATATTATCTTACACTTTTGTGTCCTCAAACGTGCGTGCGAATTTGTTGGAAATCGAAGCGTATATTTGAAGGTCATTATTTTTGAATAACATAGTAAATGCATTATGATTATTTATTTTAAATTTTTATGTAGATTTTGTAAAAATAGGAGTATAGAGCGAATCCAAAAGGATCGTTTTTCTTTATTTGTTAACATAGTTTTATATTTACTGTAAAAATACAATTTATTATTGTTCAATTCCCCCCCCTCCGTTTTAAATAGAAGTGAGAGTCTGCATCATAGAAAAAACACTTGATAACATAAAAAGCGACGCACCAAGGAATCTGAATGGGACGAAAAACGGTAGATGTCATTGCACAAAAATTTGGGATATGTATGTATTAAAACGAAACGCAAACAGTATCGTAGAAGTTGAATAATTTATTCAAAAATTATACTACCAAAGAAAAAAGTCCTTGCATTGACCAACCACCAGCTTTGTGCAATCTGTTATCCGGATAGAGTCATTGACTCGTACAGATGGCGGATGTCCTCCTGCTTTATACCTGGACATACACGTTTCAATTGGCGAATTAGATCAGCGCGATCCTGGGGGATCCACGCAGATCCAAAACGGACTTTATTAAGGAGAGGTCTGGCGATTGCGCCTGCCGGGGAAGTGTTGAAAAAACACAAAAATAAGCTGTGTTCCTTGTGTGACTGGGTATTATTCTGTTGAAATGTAAGTCCAGGGTGTCTGAAAGGAAGGGTAACACTGTAGAATCTCATCAACGTACCCCTCTGCTGTAAGGGTGTCGTGAATGACTATTAAAAGGGCTTGGATATCAAACGAAATGACACCATCATAACATAATTACTGGTTGTCGGGCTATGTGATGGTGGACAGTTATGTGAGTATCCTACCGATGTAATAGACGTCTCCACTTATCTTTACTGGTTATCGAGACTTATCGTTAAAAACAATTCAACTTCCTTCTATGAGATTTAAGATCAAATGCGTCCAGCATCTCAGCAAATCCTCTTGGCCATGTGCAACTTTGAGGCGCACTCGGCACACTGGCCTTGTGACCTCATAATCAGTGCGCTAAATCACTTATCCAGTGGTCATATATAAGAATTTATTAAATAATATCTTTAATTGAATTGTATCATTAAAATTTTGAATTTCTAATCTTTAGATGTCTGGGAAAAGAGCTCACCCAACCTTCATTGATGATGCTGTGGAAAAATTTCGCATCTTTGAACTCGAAAAAACTAGAAGTCATTATGGCATGAGTAAACGACGGCGTCATGGAAGTGGTGCTAGCGTTTCTAGTCTTCCTCACACTCTAGATATTCTTGAAAGCCCAAATGAAAATGGGCTTCAAAAACAGATCAAACTGTCGAGTAAAGAGGATTTAAGCAGCAGTAGCGGTATAAGCTCTTGCGAAAGTATCAGCCAAAAAAGCTTAGATATCCAGTCAATAAACCAAGATAGTCAATCAACGAATCAAGTAAGTGACAAAATATTTATTTTCTATTTCATTTATTACAATATTATAGTCGCTAACCGATACCGTTGTGTACTTTATTTTTTGAGAAGAATGAATACACATGTATTTTTTTTATTGAATATTTAATGTGTCGGTTCTTGCTAATATAGCATATAAATTAATGCTTTTGAATAGCCCACAAATGAAATTTTTAAAGTTAATGTTTTATTTACTATTTTAAATTCTTTGAGAAATAATATATTTAAAAGAAAAAAATTTAAAATTTGAACTTTAAAAAGCATTTATATTTGGTTATTTTTTTTTTAAATATCTTAGACTCGTTCGTTTATTTTAAAATTTTTGCTTAAGTACCAAAATAAGAAAGAAATTTTTATCAAGAGAAAAGAGCAAATATTATGCATTTCCTTTTAGTCTTTGAGTCAACTTGATAATATGAATTTCAAAAACCAGTACTGCATACCATACAGATTTTTAAATTAAAGGTGTGTTTCTTTATAAGTTTGTTATTTAAAGTTAGTTTTTAATATTATGAATGATTATTATTAATTGATGATATCTAAAAAAAATTAGGAACTGAGCTAAGAACGTTATAAAGAAAATTAATTGAATAAAATGTGTGTGAATGTGTTTAATTATCATTGAATACCTGCTGTGAAGTCAAGTTTTGCAAAAAATAGTGAAATAAGGTATGTTCTGTAAAAATCACTTGCCTTAAATTAATCTTCCAAATATATTTTTTATTTATTTTTGTAGATATACTGTGATACTGATCCTGCCCTGCATTCTCCACAGAATTCACTGCATAGCTCTGATCTTGGGTCAACGTTTCCTCTTCATTCACAGTCATTAGTATCTCATAGCCAGAGTATGGACATTGCTTCAGTTGCACAAATGAAAACTGATTTCAAAAACATTGATTTTAAATGTAATTTAATGCCTCCGTCCTCTCTGATCACCCATACACAGAGTTTAGACGCACCAGCTTGTGCGGACATTGTTCGGGATCTGAGAGACATTGAACCTGGTGTTGTTCTCAGGGACAGAGTGCGATCGTGCAGCGGTGATATACCAAGAGCAAAGCAAACATCTCTTCCTACATTTCATAATAAAGGTGATAGTGGAGGACTTTACGATGGACGACGGCCTCGTGCTTATACTAGTCCTAACCCTTCGGAAAATCGTCAGTGTAATAGAACCATGTTGTTCTTAATTGGACGCATGGAAATATGTTTAATAGGAACAGACAAGAAACAAATGCTTATGAGCAAAACCTTTAATGATATTGCCCATTGTTCACAAGTATGTCTTTTTGTAATTTTATTATATATTTCTAATATTATAGATAACTTATCATGAAAACAAATATCTGATTTTCTTGAGTAATTTTTTGCTTAATTAAATAATTCACTGATATACTTATGTTTCTATTTTCTTTATTAGTGTCATGAAGTTATCGCCATAAAAATTATTTTTGTAAATGTCGTCAAAACTTTAAAGTTTTGACAAGTTTTTTTTTAAAATTCGTTCTGTCATGAAAAGTATTTTGCTTGAATTGTATTTAAATAATATCTCTAAATATTATACTTTATGTCATTATAAAAGTCTGTACATTTTTATTTGAAATGGTTACGAGTTTGTAAAAATAGCATTTTTGCATTTCAGAAAATTGTCAGAATTTAATTGTATTAATATTTTTACACCTATATACTCTGAAGTGTAATGTAAATGGAAATTAAAAAGCTTTCTTAAGATAAATTATATGCAGTTGGCATTTAGGAAAGTTCTTAATTACCCTGCAGTTGAGATTATTGATAGTCTAAGTCACTGAGATTTTTATTTTTAATGTTTTCAGAGATCTAATTTTGAAATTCAAAGTTGTACATAGTTAAAATTTCATTTCAAAAAAATTTCTAGACAAAAAATATTCAGTTAAACTTAATTATTAGAAAATATTTTTCATTACATTAATAAATAATAAATTATGTAAATGGCTATGCTAATACTAACAATTTTAAACATAAGTATTTTAAAATTATAAACCTGATTGCAATTAATTTTTATTTTGTGGTTATCCATCTGAGAATGTTTCATTTATTTATCTATGTATTTTGTTGAGTCTTAATTGTGGTTAGTTTAATACATTTTTCATTTTAATGCCATTAGATTGACATTCACATTGTCTCTACGAACTTTTTTTAATAATTAAGGATTTTTCTTTGTTTAGTTGCTTAGTTGGCAAATAAATGTAATTAGTAAATAATGAGTAAAATTTCAAACACTTTACTCATTTGAAAAATTAATATACAGTCTTTTAAAATTAGCTATATAGTTTTTATAAAAAAAAATCCAACTTGTATTTTCGATTGCTACTAGTATATTACTCAATCCAAAATGTCATGCTTTTATCCAAATATTTATTTCTGTTATTAATGTCATTGTACTTAATTTTGACAGTTCAATTTATGATTCTGATCAATATGATGAATTATTTTAAAAATAAGCTTTATTACATTGATAATTTGATCTCAGATTGATATTGTTTTTATTTTCATTTTATGAAGTATATTGACTAATTTATTTTTAACATTAACGATTTACCAAAAATTTTTAAAAATATTTCTTACATGAGAGTGACACTTATCTAATTATCTAAAAACTACTCAATTACATTTTTGTTAAGAATTTAGTATGGGATATAACTAAAATATTGAAATCTTTAGTGGTAATGTCACTTTTTTCATTTGCTCCTGATATTTATTAACTGTATTTCTGATTAACTTATAACTTATTTCACTTTAATAAATAACAAGTTATAATCCATTCATTATTTTAAAAATCGAGTGATATTTGATATAAGTTATCCTTTATATTCTTTAGTAGTTGTTTTCATGCCCTCCATCAGCACTTGTCTGTGCTTGTCATTTTTTATAAACACAATCATCTTGAAATTTAATGAAGTTCATTATATTTTTAAAACTGTGGTTATAACAATAATTTACTTATGTTTATTATTTTATAATATTGCTTTGTTAGAAAATAAGAATTCCATTTGAAAAGAACCAGCAAATTGATTATTAACGACACATGGATTTATATATTTTTTAAAAATTCTACTAGTAGAAATTTAAATTAAAGGCCTAATAAAATGAAATTATAAAATCTGTTTTAATTTTCCAAGAAGTAAGATTTTTCAGTTTATTCAAAAGGCTACTTGATTTCTTGCTTTCATGGCCTGTAATTCATTGAATTAATCTAAATTATGTGTTGCATACTATGCATTAATTGCAATGGAAAAACCTGCCTAAAACTATAGTTACTGAGTATTAATCTGAATAACTTTTGAAGTTAATTTTTTTAGTATTAAATTGATCATTAAAAATACACTTACACATCAGAAGTGTAAATAGTAAAATTTCACCTTTACATTTCAATTTAGAAGATTTTAGGCTGACTCTAAAATGAAAATCATTTTTTTTTTATGTGTTTAAAAAATATATATCAAATGCATTTGAGTAGCATGTTTTTTGTGACATAAGAAATCTTTTATTCCTATTTCTTCCAGGTTGAGCTAATGAGTCTTACAAGCCCTTTGAATCTTTGATTAAAGTATATGTAATATATTAAAATTAATGTATTTTTTTTAAAAAAATTGTACTTAGTTTTCTTAATATATGTATCATCAAAAGTATGAATTTATTTTAAAATGTTCTAATTATTTTATATATTTGAGCTATATCAAAAGAAGTCTTAAGAACTTGAATTTATTGATTAATCTTGAAAATTTCTATCTTCTAGGGAGTAAAACATTTAGACCATTTTGGTTTCATATGCAGAGAAACTACTTTGTCTGGTACAGACTGTTATTCTGGCTACATTTTCCGATGTCAGACAGATAAAGTGGTTAGTTTCTTTTTTTTTTGTGTGTGTGTTGTTAAATTCCTTATTCTGTTATACACTCAAAAATTTGTGTTATTTAATATTTTGCTATATTTTTATTTAATGCTTGTATTTTTATGTAGTAATTTATCCATGCTATGAAAATTCTACTACAAAAGGAACTTAACAATTTAACTTAAGAATTTAGAACAATTTAAAATAAAAAACATAATGATTTTATTATGTTACTTTTTATGAATATTTTCATTGATTAATTTGTTTTTGTACATTTGCTGTTGAAATCTAAGTAAGTTTGATTTATATATTCCTATTTTTAATGGAATCATCCATTTGAGCTGAAACTAGCAACAAATGCAAATTAAGATATTCTACTGAAATTATTAGAGTTTGAATCATTGCATGTATTAAGTTTGAGTAGTAGTGCCCTTTGAACTGCTTTCTTAGCCGCATAGAAGAATATTTATAATGGGATGTTGAAAGCAGTCTTTGAGGTTTGAAGTTGACCAATCAGTTTGTGATGTAAACAACGTAAAACTAATGAAGTTTTGCAGAAGATGGAAATAAGCTCACTGTTGTTGGTGAAAGAAGAATGAAGGAAAATGGAAGAGAAATTGGTTTTAAAAGAAGGGATCGTTCAGATTACTTGGGAACAAGATATGTTTCATAAAGCGATATTGGGGGGGGGGCCGGACTGAAAAGAAAAATCAATTATTTGAACCTAGGACTACTGTTTAACTTCATTAAAACCATTATATCAGCTCTGGCCTCTATCTTAATAATAATTTATTGTTTAAGATTTAAAATTAATTGTGAATAAAAAATAATTTAAAAGTTACTGCTTAGAAAACTGAGTAAGAATAAAAATGAAGATCTTAAAAATTCTGTGAATTTTTCTAGACCTTTTAATTTTTGAAGTGGTGTCATAATTTTTTTTTTTTTTTTTTTTTTTGAAAAAATGTGTGTCTTATGAATGTTAAAGGCAGATAGATGTAAGTTTTATTTTCTTACTCATACATCAACGTCTCGCATTACAGATCGTAGTAATTGTACTATTTTTAACACTGGTTAAATGTTTAACAGGAAAATCTGCTGCTTAAACTTGAGACTAAAAAGGCATAAGCTTATATGGAATGAAATATGAAGTTGCAGAGAAGAACCTTTGTATTAGGATTTATGCCCAAATTTTGTTGGAATTATTTTTGTAAAAATCCATCAGTTGCTGCAAATAAAATATAAATTACAAATGCTATAAAAATATGGAACAAAATTGCAGATTAATATAAACACATAACATTTTGTCTTTATTGCCAGTGAACATCAAACTACTTTTGTCATAACTGTGTGTGATTCCTTTGTTGGAATAATTATTTGATACAATTAAAACTAATCAACTTAAAATATAGCATACCAGCCGTTATTAATAACTAAGTACAATGTAACTGTGTGTGCTGCATATATTGCCATCTCCATTTATCCCAATGATTTGTATCTGTTTAAAATCTTTATCTTCTGTTTTCCGGGGAATTAACTGATGTTCCCTTTTCTAGTTTTTAAGGATGTATGCTTGCTGTGTTTCAAAAATGTGATATTTATTTTTTTTATCAATATGTAAGATTATGAAATTGTGGTTGTATATATAAATGTGTGGGCTTAGTCTAACTGGTAGTGTTCATTCAGAATCATTCTTTTCTTCTGTAGGCATTAATTCTATGTTGTATATTGTATGAATTATACCAAAATGTTATGTAGCACCATTCAGTACAATCCATGACAACACCTAGTATGAACTATGGAAATAGCTATAAGAATCAATGAATTAATTACCTATTTTATGTTATTTTTTAAAATTTTGACTTGTATATGCAAGTTGAATTAAAAAAAATATTTGCAATATCATTTAATTTACAAATCATATCTATTCTTATTATTTACCACACAGGTAGATGAAATGATGCAGACTCTCAAACAAGCATTTAGCAAGGCCCATCAAAATTATCAAAAGCTTGTGGAAAAAAGTGTTCAAGTGCCAAAAGTTTTCATTTGCGAGTCATGTCCAATGCATTGGTTTCATAAGTTGTGCTCTGATGTTGAAGGTATGCACTGTACTGTCTATTTGTGGGAAACATTTTTTCCCCTTACTTAGATGGAAAAACTTTGTATAAATGCTGTTAATTTAAATGTATTGTTTCCATTTTGCAAAATGTTTCACACATTAATCTCATAAAATTAAAGTGAATTTTTTTTTATATATTAAAAGAAAATGAAATATCTTAATAAATAATGAGTCAAATATAGAATTTTAAAAACTTGTTTTGAGTTTATCCTTCTAAGAAATACCAGTTTACTAAACTGAAGAAACCAGTTAAGTATTAAAAAAATAGACAATTACTTTAAACATACAATAAAATCTACCTTAAGTATAGAAAAGAGTTAAACGCCAAGGAAAGTATATAAAATATACAACACATAACTTTGTGATTAAAATTTCATTTTTTTATTTTATTAAAAAAAAGCAACTTTATTATTAAATATTTCATTATGGGAAGCAATAGAATTGTGTAACATAAATCTTGTTTTTAATAAATTAAAAGTTAAGGAAACCTAAGGCGATCAACAGATCCATATTTCATCTGCAAACATAGTACACAATCTGCTTTAGAAATTGCTGCTGATTGAAAAACTGTCTCACTTCAATGGATTGAATTTATTGAAGTGTATTTAGTACTTAAAATTCAATACATACACATTATATAATCAGGATATTTATTTCATGAAGCTTTATATTTTTGCAGTTCTTACAGTGTAAGAATTTTTTTCTTTTAAAATTTTTTTATACAAATTTCACTTTTGGCTATGTTTTTATTTACTATTTAAACATTCCACGTTCATTCATATTATATATATTTTTATTTCAATGTAAATAAATCACAATATAATATTTCTTAATGAGCAATAGTAGAAAAATAAATTTATTTATCACTTGAAAGAAAATATGATTTTAAGTTCGAAAAAATCAGGTTATTGTAGCTAAGTAAATTTTAAAAAAAATTGGTTTGTAAGACCTAATTGAGTATCACATGTGACAATAAAAAGATTTATCACACATTTTCTGAAAAAAAACTTTTTATTTGGGTTTACAAACTATATGTACCCTTGAGATTGCTGTCTATTTGAATGTTCCACCTTCTCTAGAAATAGAATTAAAATTTTGTTATCTAAGTACCTATACTGTCTCTTATTTTATTTTACCATTGTTCGATTTTGGAATTTTGTTGTATATATTTGAAAATGATTGCTAAATTTGACTTGTGAGTGTCAATACACTTTTGAGTTGATAATATTATGTTACCCACTGGAGAAAATATTCATTGAGTGATTGATGGAATTTTCTGAAATCGTTAGTAAGTCATCAAGAAAGTGATTAATTTGCTAATTCAGACTTTGAGATTTCGGCCACATCTAAATTATCTCTAGAACTGAACTAAATTTTTAACTTTTCCCTTATTGGATCTAATTTTTTCCTCTAATGTTTCCATTGTTTTTTATGGGATAAGATATAGCATGGTTTAAATGATTTCTAAATATTGAATTGTAAATTTACTTAATTATAGTAATTTAAAGTTTTATCTTGTTATAATCAGTGTTTTCTTTTTATATTAGTTATACTTTTCACTATAGGGGGAATTTGCATTCATGCATAACTATTTATTTATACTCACAGCAATAAATCCATTTATATCTTAGCTGTAATTAATGATAATGGATCTATATATGCATTGCTGGCCATTATAAAATTCCATCACCATGAAGATACAAAAATCAAATTTACAACAAAAGGAAGAAAATGCTGAGATATGTAAATGATTAGCATTTAAACACAAACTGCATTTCAAACTCTGTGTAAAAGGGAAGTTACGCAGCGTGTTTCTCATTTGAAAATAACATTTGAATGTTAGTTTGTGAGAAATTCATCTTATTACACATGCTAATAGTTTTTTCTAAGAGGAGAAAATACTGTTAGCATGTGTCAGAATTTAAGAACGGTAGGATCGTGGCCTACCGAAAGTGCAGTTCATCATTCCGCAATATTGCTACTCGCATTGGTCGAAATTCAATTAATCTAATGCGAGTATGTAATTGATATTTTCAGGAGGTTCATACATGTGAATGCCATGCAGGATGTCTACACATCCCGTCTTTGACTACCGAAAGGACTGACATGTGGTCAGGTCGGCCTTGCAGTATTATACAATATCACACACACTCACATCACAGATCTTGAGTCGAGAAATGAGTTAGTCTTCAGCACAGCAAATGCTCACACTGCTAGTGAGACAATGACTGGAGCAGCACGTTTTACCTGCATGGCGAACATTGTTGCAGCTTCCTTTCAAATTGCAGCATAGAAAAGAATGGTTACAGTGATATGCCCAACGACGAAACTGGATATAGGAGTGGTATCATGTCACCTTTTGAGACAAGTCCCAGCTTTACATGCAATATCATAATGGATGTATCCATGTCTGGAGACTTTTAAAAAAATACATTTGGCATGCCTGTATTCGATATTATTATTCGAGAGTCTGTTGTTCATTTCATCAGTAATCTGAACAGCCAGCCATACATTTCTCAGATCTCAAGGAGGGTGGCTGTGCCCTATCTTCAAGGCTTTGGAGGCATTTATCTTTGAACTAAATAATGCTAGGCAGGATTATGTCCTGGCCTTCCTCCACACCAGTGATGTGCACAAGAGTGGGATTTAGGGGTTCTAACCCCTCCCAATATGCTTATAAATTTTTAAAGATTATATACGCCTTGATACTTTCGTCCATGTTTTTTTACAAATATAACCCCACTCATAAATGTAGCCTGTATATGCCACTACTTCACACAAAGGATGTTTGACTCTTGCCTTAGCCAATACAATCTTTATATCTTTCACTAACTGAAAGCATCTGGCCATGGTTTGCTGAAAGATTAGACAGCACTTATTGCCAGCCTTTTTTATTGATGTGTGCCATAGACTAGAAGCAGAATGGAATGACTTGCCCAAGTTTTGTTCATTTCAATGCGTACTGGGATAGAGTCCTTTTATCTGTCAGAGGTGGAAGTTGTGCACTAATTTCGACCCTGAATTCTCCCAAATTACCTAAAAATGTAATCATGTTTTCTTCTTACTATGCTGTATGCTTACAATAAGTACAGTTTTGATATTTGCTATCTTTGTGATGGTGTTGCAATTTTAATGGTCAGCAATGCATGTCTAGTGAATGTAATTTCATTAAGGTAAAATCGGATTGAACAGCTTTTATTTGATTTCTTAGCTTCTTTTATTACTTCTGTTGTAGTGCAAAATTTTTAATGGAGGATGAGAGCTTTTCTTTTCCTTATTTAAAGGTATAACTCCAGAAGAAGCTCATTTGATAATTTTGAGGAGGCTTTCAAGTTTGTCCGATTCTAATAAAGAAGATATAATAGTTAAATTTCAGGTATGATATGAAATAATTTGCAATAATTTTTTTGCTAA